>JAECUM010016869.1:0-15105 GCA_016617855.1 Megalonaias nervosa
TAAAATCTTCAGGAAGATAAACCCTTCCAAAAAAAAGTAAACATGTACTTCTGAAGCATAAATGTTAAACAGACAAAATTTTAAAATTCTTTAAAGGGTATTGTTCAATATTTTAAAGCATAGCAACACAAGTAGGCTTTTCAGTGCCATGGCAATTGAAGAAAAGTGCCTTGCACAATGGACACATCATGGCAGCTGACCTGGAACACAATCCAGTGAGCCACAGTGGCTCCTGCCTTCATCAATCACCTTTTATGATAAGCAGGTCTATTCTACTGTCTCCAAGCCCATAGGGGCACAGATAATGGTAATAAAGGCTAAATCCTCAAAATATATCACAGTTTTTTTTTATATAACTGCATTCAATTATAAAATCTAAGATTTAATCTTCTGGTACAAGCTTCTTTATTGTGTTGACAGAGAGAAATCTATACTCTTGATGAAGATATGTTCCACTGTTACTGGACACTATCAAAGGATGCACTCTGGTTGAGGTTCACAATTCAAGAGGATATGTTCCACTGTTATTGGACATTATCAAAGGATGCACTTTGATGAGGTTCACAATTCACGAGGATATGTTCCACTGTTATTGGACACTATCAAAGGATGTACTTTGGTTGAGGTTCACAATTCACGAGGATATGTTCCACTGTTATTGGACACTATCAAAGGATGCACTCTGGTTGAGGTTCACAATTCATGAGGAAATGATCCACTGTTATTGGACACCATCAAAGGATGCACTCTGATGAGGTTCACAATTCACGAGGATACGTTCCACTGTTATTGGACATTATCAAACGATGCACTCTGGTTGAGGTTCACAATTCACGAGGACATGTTCCTCTGTTATTGGACATTATCAAAGGATGCACTCTGATGAGGTTCACAATTCACGAGGATATGTTCCACTGTTATTGGACACTATCAAAGGATGCATTCTGGTTGAGGTTCACAATTCACGAGGATATGTTCCACTGTTATTGGATATTATCAAAGGATGCACTCTGATGAGGTTCACAATTCATGAGGATATGTTCCACTGTTATTGGACACTATCAAAGGATGCATTCTGGATGAGGTTCACAATTCACGAGGATATGTTCCACTGTAATTGGACACTATCAAAGGATGCACTCTGGTTGAGGTTCACAATTCATGAGGATATGTTCCTGTTATTGGACACTATCAAAGGATGCACTTTGGTTCAGGTTCACAATTCACGAGGATATGTTCCACTGTTATTGGACATTATCAAACAATGCACTCTGATGAGGTTCACAATTTATGAGGATATGTTCCACTGTTACTGGACATTATCAAAGGATGCACTCTGATGAGGTTCACAATTCACAAGGATATGTTCCACTGTTATTGGATACTATCAAAGGATGCACTCTGGTTGAGGTTCACAATTCATGAGGTGTGGGTGGGGCAGGTATGTGTGTCCTGTATGAGTGACATATCTAGATTCCCCAGAGAAAAAAATGAATAATTTTGCCTGAACTTGATTTAACATTCTTGTGACAAAAGTTACTCTTTCAAGCAAGAAATGACAAATGTATGGACTGGCAGGTTGATGTCCCTAGTCAAAATGCAAAATATGGGCCAATGTGGCCAAGTTGCGAGTACATGTAATTTTCTTTTTAATCTACCTTACTTATTTTGGAAGTATTCCATTCCCAAAACTTACTGTCTGTAACATGAACAATTATGAAAACTGATTTCTAACTAGAACTCTTAACACAGCTTAAGATCTACAAGCCATGAGCATAAAAAAGCAACACAGCTCTAAAAATCCACCCGTCTACTTCATCCTGATGAGAGGTGAATGGGTAAGGATGAACTCACCATAGTGGGTCTCTTGGCAACAGGACTTGGAGGAGAAAGAGAACCAGATGTGCTGGACACATTGGGATTACTCGACGTGGATGTGTGTCTGGACTCTTGCGGTTCAGCCATTATCCCAGTTACAAAGTCTTTATCAGGTATGTACAGCACCTATAAATACAAATATCAGACATCTCTGTAATTCACCAACATTATTGTTATGATGACATGCTTTCCATAGTGTAATCCTTGGACAATGTCAAAGACATTTACAGTGAACCCTCTCCATAATGCTGTTTATGGGATCCATAAAAGTGAACCAAGCTGCTGGCAATACCAAATTCTAGAGGGACAGAGATCCCCATATTGTAGTGTTGTTCATGGGATCCATAAAAGTGAACCAAGCTGCTGGCAATACCAAATTCTAGAGGGACAGAGATCCCCATATTGTAGTGTTGTTCATGGGATCCATAAAAGTGAACCAAGCTGCTGGCAATACCAAATTATAGAGGGACAGAGATCCCCATATTGTAGTGTTGTTCATGGGATCCATAAAAGTGAACCAAGTTGCTGGCAATACCAAATTATAGAGGGACAGAGATCCCCATACTGTAGTGTTGTTCATGGGATCCATAAAAGTGAACCAAGCTGCTGGCAATACCAAATTCTAGTGGGACAGAGATCCCCATATTGTAGTGTTGTTCATGGGATCCACAAAAATGACATACAATGTTATTATGCTGTACCATGTTAGTGGTGAGGTTACATTATACAGACTGATCTGTCTCTCCAATGCTGTTCATGGCAGCCATAAAAACATACTGTAATTAATGAGACCGCATTATACTGACTGATCTGTCTCTCAAATGCTGTTCATGGCAGCCATAAAAACATACTGTAATTAATGAGACCACATTACACTGACTTATCTGTCTCTACAATGCTGTTCGTGGCAGACATAAAAATGTAATGTAATTAATGAGACCACATTATACTGACTTATCTGTCTCTACAATGCTGTTCATGGCAGCCACAAAAATGAACTGAATTAATGAGACCACATTATACTGGCTGATCTCTCTCTACCATGGTGATTATGAAAGCCACAAAAGTGCAAAATTATTTCTGAGACTATGTTATACTAACAGATCACTCTCTATAATGGTGATTATGACAGCCACAAAAGTGTCAGTTAGATCTTAAAATGTGTCAAGACTGTAGACCCTCAAGTATATATTTCTATAATCAATGATGAGACACCAACAAGAATGCCTCAAACGAACCCCAAATAACATAAGTGGGCTCAAGTAATAACCACAAGAATCATGGCAAACTTTCAGTGACTGAATTCACATGATCTATTGCTATTCAAGATTCTGTTTCAATAGTACAGTATCATATTCTTGTTTCTCTGTAGAACAAATAGTACCCATTTTTATGAAAAAGTTCCTGATTAAATATAATAACAGAATTATCTAAGTAGTGATTTCAACTCTCCTGACAATCATAATCATGACAGAAAATGAAGGAGAAATCAGGCTAGATGAGTGTTGATTGCAAACAGAAATCTAGGTGCATTTTCTGTTAACAAAATAGGCTGCAAGCTTATCAAGGCCACACAAAAAATCACACTTGAATGCGGAAGTAACAAAATAGAAAACCAACAGTCTTCAAAGTATAATCAAAATCATTCAAAACTGTTGTCAAATGTTATGCTTTTAAATCTACCAGATACAAACATTCTCTCATTTTAAATCTACCAGATACAACCATTCTCTCATTTTAAATCTACCAGATACAACTATTCTCTCATTTTAAATCTACTAGATACAACCATTCTCTCATGTTTCTACAGTACCCTCACCCCAACAATGTTCACTGTATAACTCCATGCCAGAAATATGTTGACAAAAATAAAAAATGTTTTCATTTTTTGTATGTAAAAATAGTAAATTTGACCAAAAAAAACCCAACAATTTGAAGCATTGTGTGTACAAACAAAATTTGTAAAAAGTTGCCGTACTAAAATTACTGTAAAATTTCAGAACTTTTTTATTGATTTAGTAATGCAGTCCTTTATCACACTGGTACAGAAAGGAAAAAAGAATCTGCTGTGTACTGACAATTTGATTCGTACAAATATATTTTTTTTAAAAAAAAAATCGATGTTGTTTTGTGTACTTGTGAAGCAGAAGCATTCTGTAGTATCACTTATGCCTTTGCCACTTAATACAACACAATGTTTTCACTTCACTGGTGAAATATTTCCTTACATCTACTCAAAAATGAGCCATATTTAACTTCCGATCAGCATCGTCTCATTTAGGACCATGGAGACATAATATCAAGTCTTTAATTGAAAACCTCATTTTCATATGACCATCTGTTCATAAGTAGTGACAAGATTTTCAAGATGGCCACTGGGGTGGCCATAATGGATATGCAAGCAGCACCATTTTCATTTAGGTCCATATAGAACATGTGATGACTTTGTATATAAAGTTTCATGGCAATCCTCAAAGTAGTTTAGGAGGAGTAGCAAGAACTTGTACTAATGGACAACAGACCATTTCATAAGCTCTATGACCTGTAGCACTGAAAATGCATTCAGTGCATCTTTTAGCTTGTTCCTGCTACAAAAGCACTGCAACGTCTGCTTGCAAAGAAACAGGTCCAACTAGGGTGGTCTCCCCTTGAAAGAGGAAGTGGTGCCAAATATCACCAATCAATAGTTACTACTGGAATGGATGTGCATGGTCTTCCAGGAATGTAACTGCTGGGTGGGTTTGCAAAGGTATGCCCATATTATGATTGGGTAAATATATATGAAGAAATGTATTTTTTTTTCAAAAACTGGGGGCTTCTAAAAATACATAAGATCATAATATGTTCAGACACACAAGCAGAAACGCTAACTTAAGAACAAACCAGAACACATTGTGAGCATCTTCTTTAGCTGGATCTGCAAGGTAACATATATCTTTTATTGTTATTATAACTGGGAAATGTATTCTAAGAAGAAATACATTTTATATAAAAGACTAAAGATTGACAAAACCAAGTCTGTATTTCACCATTTTCTGATAAAGTATGATGGAGTTATTGCACCTGTTTCTTATTAAACCAATCACCATGCTTTGCTCAAACGCACCAGTGGCAAGGAAAGATTTATAATTTCCAATGGTTATGTTATCCCTAATGATTAGATTTGTCCATTATGCTACCCTTACAAGTCAGTAGTTGTTGCAATGTTAGAAGATAGAAACTAATAATAATCTTTAACCTCATGAGACAGTCGGTATTTACTGATGGGAGGAGACAGTCTACACTTTCTACTTAATAATTTAACCCCTCCCCATGACAATTACATAGAATAGCATATACACCACTCCCTCGATAACTCGCGCACAACGGGGTCCAAAAACATCGACCGCGTTATAAGCGAGGGCGCGAGGTATCGAGGGACCTATAACAAACAACAAAACTAACAAAGGGATCGACGTAGAGTCAAAAGGGGGGTGGGTTGGGTTGGCATGTTAGTGTTGAATACTCAATTAATAATCGTGCTAAGATTAACTGTTAATAAATATCTCTTCATAGCGGGGTACTTTGTTTACTTTTTTCCTCACAGAGTAACATTAATTTCAGGATAACTTACAGTATATTGAGGAGATCATCAAAACATTACTCCACATGGTTTCCGTTCGCATAACACATGTACGACTTCGCACATTGTGTACTACGTCACAAATTTTTGTGCTGAATTGGATAAATTCTAGTTTTATTGTTTGATCCAAAGCAGACTTTTTTAATACAAAAGATCGACACTCATTTCAAAAAACAATGTCGATCGAACGATGGGTAGATTTGATTGCGGTAGAAGTTAAAAAAAAAAAAAAAAATTACAATGGTTAACCATTACCAACATGAATTTAATGGGTCTACAAATTTAAAATAACGTAAATTAGAACACGATAATACTTGCAGTTTGTGACATGTTTGACAAATATCACTTCACATTTTGAAAACATCTGTTCATTTTTTTTGTGTGTTACTCTTTGATTTCTCTGCCGCCTTTGTGTATTGTTCACGGATGATTATCTCTCTGAGCTGGTATGGATAATTACATGCGGCTTCCTGATTCGCTGAGCGTATTTCTCTCGACAATGAATTTTGTTTAATTCTATGTCGGGGCTGGAATCTCCAAAGCCATCCATGGCATGCCCTAAAACGAGATTCATTCTCCATACTTTTTGCATTTTTTCTGCTTGGGCCTTGAGAATTGTTCCAGAGATGGGAACACCTTGTTCACGTTGCTGTGTGAACCATGCGTACACAGCATCATCTAATTCAGTATCGTTTGCAGTCCGTGCTTGTTTTCGTTTGATCCCATTATCTGAATCAACATCATGTAAATAATCCCGAAGTTTCTGCTTATCCTTAAGCCAACCTCTAAATGTCAACTCAGCAATTGTTTAGTTCATTGCAAACGTTGGATCTCGCTTCGCCATTATGAACCCTATCTATGATGCACAGCTTTTCAGTCAATGAGTACACCTTTCGCTTACTTCCTTTGCTCTCCATGGTCACATTTACAAATGATTAGGATACATTACTGATATTATATACTTTAGTGATGTTAAGTACATAAAAATGTGAAACCATTTTCGATTGGTCAAATAAAATGAATTTTGAGAACGGTAATGACCACAAGAACTTATGCTGCTATTGGCATGCCTTTGAATTTTTTTTAATTGTACTTCCCTTGCTTGATTTGATACAAAAGACATATTCAAAGTGATAAAACAACACAGGTCTCTTTTAATTGATTTTTTAATGCAACAAACACTTCCCCAAGTTGTTGATCAAAACAAAGCCGGCATGTAATTAGGTTCTCACAGAAGTACTCACGGGTTTCGATGTGACGGTCGATTGACTCTTTTCATGTTTTCATAGAAGAGAATATGTTGCCATTATAGTGTTTACACTGAAGCGCAATTAAAGGATTAGAACGTGAATTTCACATAGCAAGACATTTAATTGGTGTTTATTTCATTCTCTGTTGCCACCTGTTAGCATTTACCAGAATTTTTCGTTGATCGCTGTTTCACCAGACTGTTTATTTACAGTGTATTGACAACTATTTCTCTCCAAAAAAACCCCCCCAAACATAATATGTGATATCTTATTAGAACTTGCAAATTTCACAATATGGATTCTATCTTTACGGGCAATAATCACCATTTCCGATGATAAAATTAGCTACCGTATTTCATGTATTTTTTCGTACCCTTTAATTCTTCGTACACAATCCAGTTATCAAAATAATAATTATTTAAATGTATCAATTTTTCGTACATATCACTTTGTATTATTTGAAAAATTCGTTAAATTATCAGACATAACATTTCCACTAAAAATATTTACGTTTGCAAAAAAGATCGAAAATATCGTATTCCCATTTTGTTTTTACAAAAATTAATGATTAATAATTATTTTTTCGTGTACGAAAATTTACATAAAATACGGTATGTATCAAGGTTCAGTTTACCAATTTACCAATTCTTATCGCGATTGTTTTCACGTTCAGCACATTTTAAAATATATTTTCTTTGGAAAAAAAATCGGGAGCCATGCCGGACACCGCGTTATAAGCGGGTTCGCGAGTCATCCGGGCGCGAGTTATCGAGGGAGTGGTGTACATAGTAATTTAACCCCTCCCCACACTAATTACACAGAATAGTATACACATAGTAATTTAACCCCTCCCAATAGCAATTAAACAGAATAGTATGCATATAGTAATTTAACCCCTACCCATGGCAATTACACAGAACACCATACACTATCAAGAGATTTATACATTACCATATTTACCATATATATTGGGACACGATAAAATATTTTATTTCCTGTCCCAGAACTTATGGTGAAACTTTTATTGACCTAGGTCATAAGTCCCAAGACTTAAGAAACAAAATAACTTTTGTGCTGAAATTGCACTCCTCTCCCCAACCGTACATTGCAATAAAATAGATAAACAAAACACTTATTTGATAACAAAATGAAAGAAACTAACTTTGTATTGTTATCATTGATTCTCTTTTTTCATCATGAACATTAAATAATAAAATACACCAATGAACTCCGTATATGTAGAGTAGGCATCCATACTGTAGAGTGTATCACTTATGCCATATAGCACATAACACAATGTTCATTGATGTGAACATAGAGAAACAAATCGTGTTTGGTTGTACCTCAGGTCTGAATATGTTATCTCACTAAAAACTGGATCCAGCAAAATCACAAATGAGAGGGAAATAATCAACTGATTGCTTGAAGGCAACTGCCATTTATGCATGACATGGTGTTAGATGCAAAACAACCAAGATTGTATTACATCCAGGTCAACTATATGACAGGATCTTGCAAATAAAAATCACTATTTGAAAATACATTCACTTGAGTGCAAATGACAATCTTTTCACTGGCATAGGTTACAAAAAGTATTATTAAAGCAAGTTATTGCTGTGTATAAAATTTACCTGCAGACATCAATGTCTGTATTAATTATGACTACAGATGCCAAGCAAATACATTTCCGGGTGGTGAATAAACACAACTGGCAGCGAGCAATAAACTCACTGCTTGAATTTTCTGACAAGATATCAAAGACAAAGGTTATTTTTATTACAAAGCAAGCCAACCTCGGAAGCCGAATTTGGATACTTTTGAGCCAATTTTTTTGTTTTAAGGGGTATCAATACAAAAGTTATTTTATTACACAGAAAACTGATGTTGAAATGAAACTTTGGATTCTTTGAAGTGTGCTGATTTTTTTTTTTTTTACAAAGTTGGGTGACATAATTTTGATTCCTTTTCACTAGTGCTCATGGGAAATTTGAAAATAATTTGAAACGATGGAAATATTTTTAGAATGACACATCATAGTGCTTCATGCATGGACATCGATGACCCAGAAGATTTAGTGAAAATAAAATCGTTTCATGTATTCATGAAGGCCAGAAGAGAAGATGATGATTTCACTGACAATATGACCATTAACATGGATGAAATTCCATTGTACTTTGATCTCATTCCTGGATGGACTATCGATAAAAGTGTGAGAATTAGCATGACTGGTGCAGATTTTTTAAAAATCTGACTTTAGTCCCTGCAGTTTCCATTCAGGAGATGTGTTGCCTCCATTGATAATTTTTCATGGCATGTGAAACCTAAAAAAATATTCATACACCAAAAGAATGGATTGTATGTGTGCAGAACAGTTGAATTGATGAGATCACACTGCAGTGGATTAAAGAGGTTTATCTCAAATACACAGTTTTATATTTTTTAAAATAAAATTTCAGTTGGAGTACACTTTCTGATGTGTAATTTTTTAATGATTTAAAAGGTGCCCAAATCTTTTGACTCAAAAAGAACGTTGCATCCCAGAACAAACAGCGCACAAAAAAATTACTTTAAAAACTAATTTATGGTGTCCCAACAAATACGTTGTCCCAACGCATGTCGTAAATATGGTACTATTAGTTTTGGATAAAATGTTGTGTCATATATGTTTGGAATGCACAAAAGTATTATGCCCTACCCTAAATAATGTGTCCCCTTGAACCAGGTTAATACTGAGTAGACTCTTACATGCTGCATGTCATTTGGGCAATATTCAGTGTTTAGTCTGATGTTTGCCGCAAGTTCACAATAATATTGTTGGTGGTCTATTTATATCATCAGGTGCAAAAAATATTAATATCTTGCTGTAAATAGTGTACAAAAGAATATTAATCCACCTCCTTCATTATCCATCTAAATTCACTTTGCTATAGTGTACAAAAGAATATTAATCCACCCCCTTCATGATCCATCTAAATTCACTTCACTAAAGTGTACAATAGAATATTAGTCCACCTTCTTCACTATCCATCCAAATTCACTTCACTATAGTGTACAAAAGAATATTAATCCGCCTCCTTCATTATCCATGAAATTTCACTTCATTGTAGTGTACAAAAGAATATTAATCTACCTCCTTCATCATGTAAATTCACTTCACCATAATGTACAATAGAATATTAATCCACCTTCTTCATTATCCATGTAAATTCACTTCACTATTGTGCACAAAAGAATATTAATCCACCTCCATTGTCCATGAAATTTCACTTCACTGTAGTGTACAAAAGAACATTAATCCACAATCCTTCATTATGCAAATTCACTCCACCATAGTGTACAATAGAATATTAATCCACCTTCTTCATTATCCATGTAAATTCACTTCAGTGTAGCATACAAAAGAATATTAATCCACCTCCTTCATTATCCATGAAATTTCAATTCAATGTAGTCTACAGTCCCCCCCTCCACTATCTCGTATCCACCTCATTCATTATGATTCAAGTCGATTCACTCCACTATTGTGTACAAAAGAATATTAATCCACTTCCTTCATTATCCATGTAAACTGACTCCACTCTAGTGTACAAAAGAATATTAATCCATGGAGATTCACTCCATTGTAGCTTAACAATTATATCTAAAGTATATAAAGTTAAATTTCCCAATAATGCCACCTAGTGAGTGACAATAAGGCTATTTTATAAGTACAGAGATAATTAAATTTGTGTTAGTTCCCAATACAAATAATAAATGTTCATGTCCAACATCATTCTAAACTGTAGACAATTTTGAAAAACTATAATGGCATGAAAATCTACCTATTTATGCTTACAAACATGCATTATGCATTCCAAACTCCATCTGCCTACCTCACATGGTTGTTACAAAATTGAACTTAACCTTAGTTTTTGTTAATGCCAAAAAGGTTTAAAAAAATTTTACAAACTTGAAAATTTGCTGTAATGGCCTGTGTTACGTGACAAGGACTCGTATTCAGTATCAAAGAAAAGAGTGAAAGCCAACAAGCTTCGTATATTTTAACAAAATAATTTATTTCCCTAGAAACAATATAAAAATTGGTAAATAGGACTTACAGCTTGTGAATATAATCCAAAATTTGATCCTAAGAATGAAAACACAAGTCCTATCACTAAATAGTTCTATTAGAATCCAAGTTCGAATCTCGATGACACACAAATATGGAAGGCAATGACATCAGATGTGGTCCAATGCACGAATATCAACAATTCCTCAATTGAATCCCAGTTTTTGTTTCCGAATAATTCCAGAATAAATTTCCATGAATATCTTTCAGAACTTTTTATAAGAAAGTCAACTTGTTGAGTTTCCAGGAGAATAAATTATTAAATCCAAAAATCAGATGAAAAACAAACAATCTGGCAACAAATAAAAAGAAACACCTTGTTCCTTCAAGATGTTAAAACGACTCTGCCAGAAGAATATTAAGAATGCATATTTAAACCCCAAAAACATCATTTCAAGTCTCGCGAGATGGGTCATGTGGTCTCTTACTACAAGAAATCCATCACGTACGCCAGTGTAGCCCCACTTAAAACCAATAATTAAATAGCGTTGTTTACACATGGTGATCACGCAAGGAAAGTATGGCCCTGATACTGACCAATCATTTTAACTGCCTGTTTATGTTCTTGCCAGCCCAAGACGAACTAGGTTAACTGAAAATAATTTTCATGTAACAATTTTACGTCTTAAAAAAACAAAATTTGCTAAAAGAAAATATCGAATTACTGAAAAAGAATTTTGAATCCTTTCAATAATCATTACAATAAAATGTAATGAAACAAAAATAAAATAAAAAGAATTTCAAAACTAACACACAAGCAATTTAATTACATATATGTAACACTTCCCCCCATAAAGAAAAAAGAAAAATTTATATAATAAAGCTTTCTTTTTTACCATATGTAAATTATACATGAGGTAAACAAAATTACATGAAAATTCTTATAAATTATATAAAGTGTATATGAAATAATATTTCTATACACGGGAAAGTGCATCTGCAATCAAATTGTCTTTTCCTTTGATGTGCCTGATGTTGAGATTATACTCTTTCAAAAACAAACTCCACCTTAATAATCTTTGATTTTTATTTTTCATCTTGTCAATGAAGGTAAGGAGGTTGTGATCACTATACACAACAACCGGAGAAGGAGCCGAGCTAATGTAAACCTCAAAATGTTGTAATGCCAAAATTAAAACCAACCATTCCTTCTCGATTGTTGAGTAATTTCTTTGGTGCTTATTTAATTTCTTAGAGAAATAGCACACTGGGTGATCAATACCATTGCTGTCTTCTTGAATCAATACTGCTCCAACCCCAGCATCACTTACATCCATAGACAATTTAAAAGACTGATTGAAATTTGGAGCTGTTAGAACCGGCGCACTTTTGAGTATTGCTTTTAACCTATCGAAAGCTTCCTGACATTTTTCGGTCCAGAGAAACTTATTTCTCTTACTTAACAAATTTGTCAGAGGTTCAGCAATATTGGAAAAATTGGAACAAAACTTTGTGATAGTATCCGGCCGTACCCAAAAATGCATTAATTGCTTTTTACTGACAGGCACAGGAAAATCAGAGATAGCCTTCACCTTAGCATCAATAGGTTTAACTTGACCATGTCCCACAATATGTCCTAGGAAAGTTACACAAGCACGGCAGAACTCACTTTTAGATAAATTGATTGTCAAATTAGCATCAGTGAGTCTTTCAAAGAATTTCCGAATCGTGGCTAGATGTCCTTTCCAGGTGTTGTTGTAGATGATGACATCATCAATATAAACATCACAATTATCTAGACCAGAAGTAATCATATTCATCAAGCGTTGAAACGTACTTGGAGAACCCTTCATCCCAAACGGCATTACTTTATATTGATAGAGTCCATCTGGAGTCACAAACGCCGAAATTTCTTTCGCTCTTTCCGTAAGTGGAATTTGCCAAAATCCTTTCAGAAGGTCAAATTTGGTGATGTACTTGGCATTTCCAATTTTATCAATGCAATCATCAATCCTTGGTAATGGAAATGAATCTATTTTTGTCATGCTGTTCACCTTCCTATAATCAGTGCACATACGGAAAGTTTTATCCGGTTTCAGAACAAGTATGCATGGTGAACTCCAATCACTTTTACTGGGCTCTATGAAATCATTCTTCAGCAAATACTGAATTTCCTTTTTCAAGTATTCCTGTTTGAGAGGGTTCATCCTGTATGGGTGTTGTTTCACAGGTTTTGAATCTACAATTTCAACGTCATGAAAAATTTTGTTTGTCCTCATAGGAATATCCAGAAACAAGTGCTCATATTCGAAAAATAACTGTTCAAGTTCATTTCTTTCTTCTTGTTGCAAATGTAAAAGTTTCTGGTCTAGATCTTTCATAATTTCCGAATTCCGAAGATTTGTTGCTCCAAGTTCAACGGTGTCCAATTGAATTTCTTCACTTAAATCCTCAGTTGGTGGGTCAGGTACAACTAAATTAATTATATGATTTACTTGGCTATCTCTTTCAATATACTCCTTTAACATGTTAATGTGGCAAATTTGTTTTTGTTTTTGCCTACCAGGAGTATTTATGATGTAATTTAAATCATTTACTTTCTTTTCAACCATGTATGGACCGTAATACTTGGCCTGAAGGGGATTTTGTGGATTGGACAAGAGAGCTAGAACTCTATCCCTAGGCTGAAAACTCCTATCCCTTGAGTTTTTATCATATCTTGATTTCATTCTGGATTGAGTAGAGTGCAAATATGCTCTTGCGACCTCACAAGCCTTTGACAATTTGTACTTAAAATCAGAAACATAGTCAAGAAGATTGAGCTCAGTATCTTCATTTGAAAGAAGTTTCTCTTTCAACAATTTCAAAGGTCCACGCACAGTATGTCCGAAAACTAGTTCAAAGGGACTGAATTATAAAGATTCTTGAACGGATTCCCTAACAGCAAACAAAAGTAAATGAATGCCTTCATCCCAATCTTTGCTAGTATCAAAGCAATATGTTCGAATCATGTTCTTTAAAGTCTGATGAAATCTTTCTAAGGCCCCTTGGCTCTCACAATAATAGGCAGAGGATTTAAATTGTTTAATGCCCAATTTGTGCATAGCTTGCTGGAAAATTCCAGACATGAAATTTGACCCTTGATCCGATTGGACAGATTTGGGAAGGCCAAACTGAGTAAAAAACTTTGTCAAAGCTTTTACTATAGTTTTAGTTTTAATATTCCTCAAAGGAATTGCCTCTGGGAATCTTGTTGACGCACACATAATGGTCAACAAATATTGGTTGCCTGACTTGGTCTTAGGTAAGGGACCAACACAATCTACCATAATTCTGCTAAATGGTTTGTCAAATACAGGAATTGGTTGCAGATGAGCCTTAGGAATCTTCTGATTGGGTTTTCCTACCATTTGACAAGTATGACAAGATCTGCAGTATTTACAAACACCACTTTTGATTTTTGGCCAATAAAAGTGAGTCAAGATCTTGTGATAAGTTTTATTTATCCCTAAATGACCAGCCAGAGGAGTTTCATGGGCCAAACTAAGTATTTCCTGTCTGTAAGATTTTGGAACTACAATCTGATAGTTCACTGACCACTCGTCATTAGCAGGTACCTTGGGAGGTCTCCATTTTCTCATAAGAATTTCATTTTTAATGAAATAACAGACAAGTACTTCAGTGGCTTCAGTTTCACTAATGGCCCTCTGAAACAAACAGGAGATCTCAGGATCTTTTTCCTGTTCGACGACAAGTGAGTGTCGTTTATCACCCTGATTAGATAAAAGAGAATGAGTATTTAAAAGAGGATCCCTATGATCAATACCTTTTGATTGATCCAAATTAGAAATGAAAGTGACCTCATCAAAAGCCTGACCAATATATGTGTCAGCTAAAGGAATGTCTTCCTTATCAAAATCATTCTCAAGAGCTTTCTTTGACATAGCTCTAATAACTGCACAAACTGGGTATAGCTCAGGGTATTCTTTTTCAATTGGATCAAGTTTCTGATCCAAAGAAGGCTTGTCAGTTACAAGTGGATTAACCACAACCTTGTCTCCAGCTAGGTCATTGCCTAGCAACAAATGAATGCCCTCAAGGGGTAAGTTAGACACTAAACCAACTGTCACAGGTCCTGAAACTAAGTCTGATGACAAATTTACAGAATGGAGAGGAACATTAACAAAGCCGCACTTTACTCCCTGAATGAAGAACACTCTCATTAGAACAGGACTTCTCAGAAGAAGGCAAAATACCTGACACTGAAAGACTCTGAGAAGCTCCTGTATCCCTTAAAATTTTAATAG
>JAECUM010016870.1:0-106952 GCA_016617855.1 Megalonaias nervosa
TGATGATATTATATTCACAAATATAAAGTGAATAGGGTAAGAGGTTACTGAAATACAAATACTGGAAAAATTATTAAAAGCATCAACCAATATGTGTCCACAATTCTTGACCCCATGACCCCCATGCAGAGTCGGAACCCAGAATGGGTTACAGTAATGGGAAAAAAGGTGTATCCTTGATGCTATATTCCAAACATGAAGTGAATTTGTAAAGAGGCACATCATTTGCCAAACCCATATTTAATAATCCACTTTAATTCTTTCATTCACACTTACCATGACCTTTGACCTTTGAACTCTGAAGTCAATAAGCTTCTTAATAACCTGAAGTGCAAGAGTGCAAGTCATTCAAAATGTTTGGTCCAGGTTTGTTATATAAAACTAATGTTACTGTGCGGAATTCATTTTTTTTCTTCTAGTCACAATGACCTTGACCAATGACCATTTGATCCCACAACTCAGTAGGCTACTTCCTTTCCCCACATTCAAGCCTTCCATAAAATTTGTTTCAGGTATGTGATTTAGAGCTGATGTAATTATGCAGAAATCATTTTATTCTTTCACAGTGACCTTAACCTTTGACCTTTAGATCCAAAATCAACTGAGCTCTTCTCTATCCCAACTGCAAGCCTTCCACAAAGTTTGGAAAATGTAATTGATAAATGACTCAAGTTAATGTGCATAAACCATTTTCTTCTTTCAGTAATGTAAATGATGGAGAACTCAAGTTATTGTGTAGAAACTATTTTCTTTCATAAGAAATGGCATTGTCCATTGACCTTTTGAGCCCAAAATTGATAGGATTCTTCCTTTCAAATTGCTTGGACCCTTAGATACATGCTGGTAAAAATATTTCTCAGCACCTGTATGTTAATACTCCAGCCTTTTACAACCATCTGTCCTTAAAGGCTTCTCTAATATCTATGGTAGTACCCCTGGTCATTATTACTTGACTCAGTAAATACCATGAAGTCTTGAGCCACATTGAAATTAGCATACCATCTTGTTGAAGTGATAGAATATCTAGTATACTGCACAGAGTCTAAAGTTAGTAACCACACTCATTTCTATGGAGACTTTTAATGCCTACAAACTTCTTCATCTTAAAAAAATGAAGATCAATAGGCTAATTCTATGCACTGCAATATATAAAGCTAATAGGATATGGAGATATTGATTTTTTTGGAACCAGTCTGCAAAATGCATTCTAAAACCTGATCATCAGTGTGTGAAAGTGCAAAAAGACACCTAGTCTGAACCACTGATGTATTTAAAGTAATGACAAATCTCTGGTGGAAGATAAAAAGTAACTTGTTGGAAGACAACTCTGCACTGAACCAAGATGATCAATGATTATAAAGGAAAGGAAGACCTAGAGAACTTGTAAATATTTTTGACGGTAAGAATCAATTGTGAATAAAAGCGTGACTGATGGTATTAAGCAATGATTGTAAATATCAACAGAATCAGTCTGGACCCATTTAACCCACATTTCAAGGAAACATTAGTGATTTCATTCCCAGCTTTTATAAGTCAATGTGAACGTGTACCATCATAAATGTAAATATTCTGATCCATTAAATTTTCTGGGCACCATATTTTTAAAATATGTGATAATTTTCAAGAGTAAGAACTTTTCAGGTCATCAAATATGTTTTTTTCAAGTTGACAAAAACTAAAAATTATGCTGGATTGTAAACTAAGCAATGCTTGAGCTGTACTAAGAAAAATGGCAAATGAATAGACTGTGAAACCACTTTGGTTTTTATCCTAATTGTCATGTATTAAATGAATTTGCTTTCAGTAGGCAAACAACTAACACACTCCACAACCTTTAATCACACAGTTCCCTAAACAAAGCTGTCAATGCAAGTTTCACATGTACTAATCATCTCGCTTCTATTAAATGGCAGATTTCCCACTAATGACCCCATCATGTACTAAATAGATGAGAAAAATATATAAATTCATTAGCACATAAAAAGGTAATAATCTTTACTATCCACATATCTGCAAAGCATAGACTTAATCTGATAAGTGATATATTTATTCAAAATAAGTCATTGGTTTGTGTCTTTAACTTCTGTGCTTAAGCACAGAAACATGACAACATTAAAGTTCAATCTGAGAAACGTGGAAATTCATCAAAATTAAATATGTATACTTGAATAATGTTAGTAACTAGTTATCTATGAAAATAATGTATAGATCACCTTTCTACTTTGTATAAACTCTTAGATACCATTTCACTAGATATATTAATATGCAAGAAATTACTATCATTCCAACATTAATAATTTCATCAACAAAAAAAGTTCTCACTGCATTTTGAATTCTATTTATCGCAAGTACTTTTCAGTATTCCCCATTCCAATGAGCAAAATGAACATAGAAGCAAAATTGGTAATTACAATTTATTCATGTAAGTTAACTTCTGAATAAACAAATAATAGCTCAATCCAACTTTCTCAAAGTGCCTTTTAATCACACCTGTTTGAAATTACACATTGGCATGCATCAAAATAATCATTGCATGAACTATCTTAAGGGTAGATGTGACAGACTTGAGGGCTGCAACTTAACCATTCATGGACCACACAAACTATCATGTATGATGCTGTTTTCCTTTAAAGGAGACAACAGCCTGTCCCCTTAATGGATTTGGAAATCATCAAATAGCATTACCACCTGATTAAACTTGTAATTGGTATAGCACATATTTGATGATAGTACTCTTCAACTGGGGAATTAAACAGTCAAGAAGCATTTCCTTCTGTACATTTTATTGTATATTAACACTTATAACTGACTGACTGTACCATGGTTGACCCTAGTTTATAAATGAAACTACCTGACCTAAGAAAGCATTCCAATGAAGACCTTTCCATTCTTAATGCTGAGCTAAACTATCTCCTTAATTCCAAATTACACTGGATGTACTTAACTATATATTAAGAACTTTACACCTACTAAAAGAGCTACAAATTTCACAACAAACTGTCAAACAACTTGATGTTTGGTTATACAGTGAAACTTGCTATCAGTGACTTATTGTAAGTCTACAAACACATCACTTCCACCAATAATGACTTCTTTGTTTCAATGGGCTGAAAGCCTCATTGTCACATTCCCCATTATTAGGTGCCATTGGGCTATGGTTGACCTGATATTTAATAGAAACTCGGTTACTACAATTAATAGTAAATAAAAAAGTACCCATCTACCATAGCCAACTACTCTACAACAAGAAATTATTAAATTCATCAAGATGATTAAGAAAATTATATCTAAGACAGAGATAAATACAACATGATATAACAAAATTCAGTACTTTGATTATAACTCTTACAAAATACACTACATGACATAGAAATCGGACAATTTAACTCAACCAAGGTCTAATCAATATCAATGTGCATTACATTCCAAATTCAGTACAAATTCAATCAGAAATAACTGAGTTGTAGTGCAGAAATGAAACAGAACTGGTCTAGCAACCAAGGTCTACAACTCCACTTAAAATGAAACAGAACTGGTCAGACAACCAAGAGCTACAGTTCCACTTAATATTGAAATTAAAGAGAACTAGTCCAACAACCAAGGGCTACAACTCCACTTATTATTGAAATAAAAAAGAACTGGTCCAATAACAGAACTAGCCCAACAATCAAGGGCTACAACTCCACTTATTGTTGAAATGAAAAAGAACTGGTCCAACAACTAAGGGCTATAACTTCATTGAATATTGATGCAGAATGCTGACAATCAGCCTCAGCCAAGATCCAAGTGAAATGAAGATGTCAAACAAAGTTGGCTGAAATCCAAAATAAAGAATTTTTTCTGTGAAATTGAAAGTGGGGTTATAACTCTACAAAATGATGATGATGTAAAATGCTGACAATCAAATTCAGCCAAGGCCTTGTAAATATGAAGCTTTATACAAATTTTGATTTAAATCCTATAATTTAGGGAGTTAATGTGAGGAAATGAAAGTGGGGTAGTCAAGACAATCAAGGACGAGAACTATGCACAATGCTGCCAATCTCTTCAGCTGATGTGTGCTTGTATGTGAGTGAGCAATTATATATATATATATATATATATATATATATATATATATATATTATATATATATATATATATATATATATATATATATATATATATATATATATATATATATGTAATTTTGACCTTTATTTGAGCTGCATTTGTAATGGACAGCATCACAAGTCAACACCATGACACTATAGTTCATTTCACACAGCATCGTGAATTTTATCCTATCTGCAACTCAGTAAATTATTAGTTTAGTATCATTAAATGAAGCCAAAAGTACCTAATTCATTTCACACAAAGTATTTCTAACGAATTAGGTAGTTTTAACTACCGGTACATTTAATGATGCTAACCTGAAAATTTTTACAGATTTACAGATAGAATCAAATTTGTAATGCTGTATGGAACAAACTCTAACGTAGTCCCATTCCAATATTGACACTCTCAGTCACCAACTTAATTCACACACAATTAACAACTTTGGTTTAGAGTTTACTTATAAAGTATAGTGTTTCCATGCGCCGCATAAAATGTTTAGTTTTTGTGGCTTGGTGTGAGCAAAAGCTTTCAATATCAGCATGGCTAGATCACATGACTTAAATTTATAAATTGAAATCGGCAAAATCCAAACCAAGCCAGTCCCCAAGCAAAAAAACACATGGTTACTAATTTATTGTGAACAAGAGTAAATACAAGCACTGATGATATACAAAAAAATTAAACTCCATAACAAAGAAATATCTTGATATTCAAGCATTTATTTAAAAATATATCAAATAATAATCAGTAATGGTTTTCAGGTTCCAGTGCAACTGATTTAGTGTCGACACTGATGCATGGAATTGAAATGTGCAATTGCCCATTGAAATGGAAACTCATTGTTTCTTAATTTCTTTGCAGTACTTCTTGATTTCTCCATGCCTAAATTGGAAATATGTGCCATAGAAGGCAAACAAAACCTTTGATGAGTAATCCTTTGAAACTGGAACATTATGTTTATCTTCATCTGCAGCACTTGTACTGGGAACTGGTGTGGATTTATCATTAGTACTGTTTTTTTTAAAAAGTGAACTTATCGATCTTTGTGCCATGACTACAGATTCTTTAATGCAAACAGAATGAAGCAGAAAGTGACTGCTTTGATTAAAATGTATGAAGAGAAAGAGGAGTGCATTAATTTATATTATTTCATCTTGAATCAAATATCAAACACTTGCAATTTATCAAAGAGACAAGCTGACTCTCCTAGTGCTGTGTTGTTGCCAATAATCACTGATCAAAGTCAGCCAGGATACAGGACTACAACTGATGGAAAGAATAAGTCGGCTTCTTACAGACTTTGATGTTGAGACAATTAACTTTCAAGACTTAAAACACATTTTAGAGTTTGTTGGTACACGAATACTGACAGCCTCATCTTTTTCTGGTATAGAGGCAAATTTTTGGGGTAAAAACCAGCAAATACCAGTGTTGTTGTTGTTGTTGTTGTAGGGCTTAATGCCATTTTTCAGCACATGATAGGCTATACATGGCAGCCAGTATTAATAGTAGAGGAAGAAACCGGGAAATACCTGGAAAGAACCACCGACCCACGAGAAGCTACTGGCAAGCTTTCTCACATATCCACGTTCGCCGAATCCGAGACTCGAACCCACGCAGAAAGAGGTGAGATGGCAGTGATCTGTAACGGAGAGCACTTTAGACCACTCGGCCACTCGGGGCCCCCAAATACCAGTGAAACAGAACCTCTGAACTGACATTAGGAAATCAGGCATCTGGCAGACATAACTCCTCTAAATGTTGATGTTGAATGCTGGAAATTGAAGATTCATTAATATAAAGATACATGACACATCCTTGTGTATAGTGAAATCCAATATTCTTTACTAAAGTTGTACTGTGGAAACCAAATGAGGTGCAATCAGGGGCCATAACTTCAGCAAATGATAACGAAGAATGTTGGAAATTAAACTCATGCATGGTCTTCTCAGTATAAAGCTGCATGCCATACTGGTTCAAATACCATTGAACATGGTGGAAGGGCTGAATGCAATGTAATTCATCAGTCAGTCAGTCAGTCTGGTTCAAATTTAACAATCCTTCATTAAGTAATCATACCTGCCACGTAACAGCATGCCACAAAAAAACAAGTTTTTTAACTCTTAATGTTATGAACATAGTGATGTTTATAACAATATGATTTCATATAAAACAGAGAGAAACCTTTTATGACACAGTGATTCTCATATCTTGTAACCTGTATAAACAGTAAACAGTCATGAGCTGCATAGGTTTACACTTAATGTTTACTGAATACTAGTACCCCTGGAGAGTTCATACAGTTAATTCTCATGCTATTAAAAGATGCATGAAATTGAATAACCACCATTCCATACATTATTTAACTGAGCGACAATAGCCAGGGTAATTTGTGTTGCTAGTCCTGTGAGCATTGCTGTTAAAAAAACCATTACACTAATATGCACAACTCAAGCTAACAATATGGAACACTCCAATTCACTGAAGTTAGATAAATGAGAGAAGTGTATTGCAGAAATATTACAGCTATTGCTCTTGGTTGTTTTGTATCTTTGTAAAGGATAATTATTGACTTGTACATTATTCATGGCAAATGTTCTTCAAGTAAGATTTTACTCCACACATGTATTTTTGAAAATGCAAAGTATGGTTATTTCGGAATGGTAAAATTAGGAGCAGTATTGGAAGGCACAAGGTTGAAACATTATACACTGATGTCATCAACTGTCAGTAATGCCAAGATCTGACATGATAACCAATGAGGTCATTATATAGTAGTCACTCCATCACAGCAATGCTGTCATAGTAGACTAACAATGAACTGAACTGATGAGAACAGGAAAATCTGCATCTACAAGTTAACACTTGACTCCAGTCCAACAATTAGTAAAAATTTAGAGTAATTCATCATTAAATCATAAACAATAGAAAGTGGATGCTAATTAAATTCTGAATTTCAAAGCTGATTTCAAAGACAAACATTTTTGATGCCCATCATGACAGTTGTTGTGCAAATAGTGTTACTCTTGTCCACAGACTGTCTGTCAATCCATAAAACCCCGCAGTTTTGTATTTAGGTAATTTTAGGTACAATGGTGGGGCAGCTGTATTCCATGAACACATTTCCAGTTTTAATAATGTCTATATGGGTGTGAGTGTTTGTGTGTGTTTGTGTACAAATGGTGATGATATATGAAAATTTTAAGTTTATCAGCTAGTGCTTTGTTTAGAAGTGTATTAAATTCATCCAAGAAAACAGTAATTTTCTTTTACAAAAACTGAATTTGGGCCTCAAAACCCCACCATCACCATCTGGAAATGTTTTGTCAGGTTCAAGTGTAATGCTACAGAAAGCAAAGTTAGGAAGATAGGCAAGCAATGATATCACTGAATGCTGGAAGATGGGCAACCAAGGGGCAATGATATCACTGAATGCTGGAAGATGGGCAATCAGGGGACAATGATATCACTGAATGCTGGAAGATGGGCAATCAGGGGACAATGATATCACTGAATGCTGGAAGATGGGCAATTAGGGGACAATGATATCACTGAATTCTGGAAGATGGGCAACCAAGGGACAATAATATCACTGAATGCTGGAAGATGGGCAATCAGGGGACAATGATATCACTGAATGCTGGAAGATGGGCAATCAGGGGACAATGATATCACTGAATGCTGGATGATGGGCAATCAGGGAACAATAATATCACTGAATGCTGGAAGATGGGCAATCAGGGAATAATGATATCAATGAATGCCAGAAATCAAACTTGTCTGAAGTGTCATCTATATAAATGCCCATACCAAATTTAGTTTGAAAACCAACAAACCTTGATAAAGTTATGCTGCAAGTCTGAAGAACTGGCAATTTCATTGAACCTTTCATACTCTCTGGGTCTCCACATAGAATTATTTATTATTAATTTTTTTAGGATGCATTTAGTCCTGTTCATACTCTAACAATCAAATCTACCATTTTAAAAAAATCCCATGGTCGAAGAAGAAGCAGACAAAATGGGGACAGGGCTAAGCTCTGCAGTGAAGTCTGCCATCAATGATACCTTTTCTGTAAGTACTTGTATGGATCACTTTGTCATTACTTCCCAACTTAATAAGGATTTTCTTTCCAGTCCTATTAACACTCTTGCCAATTTTGCAGTTGGCAAAACTTTCATTTTCCAGAAAAGGAAAAAAGTAACGTTTGACACTTGCATTTTAATGGTTTTACTGGAATATAAAACTGACCAGTTTAAAATTAAAATTTTCACCCAAAATAACTTCAGTGAGACTGAGGAAGACCTTGAAGTTGATTTTGAAAAAAAAGTTGTCAGGCCCTGCTTCAACTTGACAAAAGAAGTTTCTCTTTGGCAAATTTCTAAGAAAGATTTTGCACAAAGATTAATCCTTAACTGCAAACACTTGAATCAATACAAATGTCACTTTCAGATGGAAACTTTACATTCTGCCATCAAGCCAATAAAAAAACAAAATATGCTGGTTTGCCTCCATTCACTTCTAGAAGCATATTATTCTATTCCCATTCATGCTCTGCACAGACTTTAGAGTATGTCTGGATATAACATAGTTTATGAACTGACTTGCTTTCCTATTTGCATGTCATCTGCTCTTTTTGCATGCACAAAGTTATTAAAGCCTATTCCAATCATGATGCTCAAGTCTTGTAAATGATGTTACAGAAAGCTGGAAATCAAATTTATTCATGGTCTCATCAATGTAAAACCATCTCCCTAATTTGGTTGAAATCCTCCAACAAATCTTGGTAAAATTATGTTGTGGCAATGAAAGTCAGGATGGCAGAAAATTGAAAGGCATAAATCCTGCAAAAGATGTTGTAGAAAGCTGTAAACTGAACTCACTCAAAATAAAGCCGTATGCTGACAATTGCCAGTAAAGTTATGCTGCATAAACCAAAATCAGGAGCACTGCCAATCAAGGGGAATAACTCATGTAAATAATATGGTATCATAGAAATATTCAAAGTCACATCAATATAGAGTCACATATCAAAATTTGGTAAAAATCCAACAATTCATAGTAAATTTATCTTGTAGAAATTGAAATGATGATAGATAGACTGGTAAATGCAGAAACATGATTATAACTTTAGGATTTAGCCAACTTTGGTGTGCAGGACTCCAGTTAAGGTAGTCATTGTGCGGAAGCAAAAGTTGGTATCTGACAATCAGGGACAACAACTCTGCTAAATAATGACATAGAAAGCTGACAAATGAACTAAGCCAAGGTCTCACGAATATCAAGCAGCATACTAAATTTAGTTGAAATCCAGTAATTATGGCAGTGATCAAGTGAAAACAAAACAAGGGTTGGCTAAAACAGATTGAAGGATGGACAGGCTCAATTTAATACCCCACATTAAATTTAAATGTTATGTTCATACTCCTTGGAGACAAAATATTTTATTTGTATTCTTCTATGAAAAGGTGGGTACAAAAAGCCGGTTTTTTTTGGGTTTTTTTGTTGGGGGGGTTCATGTTGGTTTTAATGGAACATTTATATCATGCAAATGAAATGGAAGCTAATTCCCAAGGACACAGCATGGGCAGATATTGAACCCATGACCCTTGGATTATGATTCCAATACTCTACCAAATTGGCTATCACAGCTCACACCTATGCCAGTAAAAGGTAAAATACAGGTCATAGTGACCTTCATATATCTTGTAAGGGTGCGATACAAACAGATGCATCATCCTGTTTCATTATTCAAGGCGCTGATAAATTACACATATTGTACAATGAATCCTTAGTGACTAATTTTGTAAGAAGGATGTAGTCAGTAGTGGCCCTAGAATAGCTGCCAGCAAGTGGCTCCCTATTTGAACCATGCAATCAGCAACCACCCCATCCAATAATTTCTTCTCAAATTTTGTGCCTCATTTGCAGTAATGTTCAAGATGCGTTCACTCATCAACTTTTATGTTTCTAGATAGGATGTGTACACAACATGTTAAAAACCTAAAGTGTGGTATTGATAGAGATACATTACGATTATCTGTTTTAAAGATTTCAGCATGAACAAAGCTTGAGACATAAAATTAAACACTAAATTTAACCAAAATCATAATTTCAGGTAAACAGTATGTAAGCAGGGTGCAACAACCCTGTGTGGTCATGAGCTAAATCCGAAAACTTGACCGAGAATGTATAAAACAGTTAAACCCCTTGACCCTCTCCCCATGTAACCCACATCAACTTATGGTCTAAGACTCAGAAGAAAGAATTAGATGTAGTGAAGTTGTATATATGTATATGCATCCATGTGTACATATGCAATTCCATCACCAGTGATGATACAACAGCGTTCTTGTACTTCACAGAAGCGAGCTGACAATATTTGTATCGTTAATCTTCTTATCACAATTTTTTTATTGATATCCAGTTTATATTGTGCATATTCAAAAAAATATCAGCTTCTAACTGGCAGTAATACTGTATATATTCACTCATAAATCAAGTCAAATTGCCAACAACAAAGATCCTGATCTGCCATATCATAATGCACCTACAGACTAGGGTATATGTTTGTTCTACTGATTACTCCTAACAAACTGCACAGGACCAGATCAGCTGGTACATTATGTGACAGCAGATCTGGCTCTGTGCAGTTTGCAGTTGGACTCGTGAGCAGGTATATATGGTAATATTCTGTATGTGAATTTAAGAGAATGACAAAGTGGGTGAGTTTCAGGTGAGGGTAGGCAAATTCTCTGAACCAAATCAAGACAGCGCTGTTAGCAATCACAATTTCAAGTGCTCAAGACCAGGTCAAGTCTACCACTTTCAAAAGTTGTCTTAAAATCTGTGCCCACTGTAGCCCCAGTTGTCAAAAGTTGTCTTAAAATCTGTGCCCACTGTAGCCCCAGTTGTCAAAAGTTGTCTTAAAATCTGTGCCCACTGTAGCCCCAGTTGCAAATATCACCACAACATGTAGATTATTCATGAACTCTTATCATCTACAAAATTGTTTTCAGCCAACTAGAAATTGACAGCAAACTTTTTCCCCAACAATAAATGAGAATAACCAGTTCCAGTAAACATGGAAATGAGCTATCACATGGAAACTCTTATTGATGCAGATTTTCAATTTATATCTCTTCTTCTCGCATATTTAATAGCTAAGATAAACTCTTCTAAAAAATAAGAGAAAGGAAACAAATACAAATTGAATAATGGAACAGAAATGTTTCATTTTCTTCTACAAAGGAAATCTGCAATTCTGCAGGCTGAAGAACAAAATGGCTTCCCCACAAATCTGTAGCAAAGACACTCAATAATAATCACAGAGATTCTGTTGAGCAGTCGGTCTTGACCGTAAACATATTTTAATTTATATCCATGCATAATTAAAGACTTTCTCTACCAGTTTCAAAATAGGGTCCAGGGTCCATGGAATTAGGACATTTTATGCATCAGAAATTGGGAAGCCAATTTTTTAACAAACTGTCAACACACAAAATTTACAAACAAAAGTTTCTTGAAAGTTTAAATAATTCAGTAAACATTTATTTTTATGTCATTTTTCCCTTCAAAGAAAGTTAATAACAAGCTGTATGCTATAGTCATTTTTGGTGATAATTTGACCGTAACAATTGGTAGGTATTCCTGACAAACGTTTTATATATTCTCCTTGTCAACAGTAGCCACACAAAGAGACTGCAACCTACTTAAGCTGGAAAGAATTTCCAAGAAATCAAGATATCATTTCTTCTTTTTAGCTGTTGAGTATTGAAACCATCTCTGATAATCATCAGGGATAAGATATTCAAATTAACCAGTGTGGCAGACATACTGAATGTAAGATCAGCACCATCTTCATCTAGGTCAAACAAGACACCATTCATAGACTTTTGGTGAAAACTCCAGGTTGGTTTGACCATCCATTCAGGAGATTTTGACAAGATTTTCAATATATTCAGGATGGCAGCCATATCTGAGTTCAGATCAGTACTATTTTCATTCAGGAGCAACTAGACATAAAAAGTCTTCTGGTGAAAACCCAATGCCATTACCACTTTCCATTGGATATTCAAGTAAAACCATTTTTAGTTAGAACCAACATAACATTATAAGAAGTCTTCTGATGAAAACCCCACACTGATATGACTTTCCATTCAGAAGGAGTAGCAATTACAAGATTTTCAATATTCCCGCTGTGGTGGCCATAGTGGATGTCATATCAGCATCATTTTCATTTTGGACCAACTAGACATTATAAGAAGTATTTTAGTAAAACTCCATATTGACATAACCATCCATTCAGGAGGAATAGCAATATGATTTACAAAATTGCCAAAACAGAGGGAAAAGAATTAATAAACCTCCCAGTGATTACCCATGTATGAACCTGTTTCATACCAATCAACAAGAAAATGTGAGACTACATCCAGTAACAAACTGGGTCATGTATTACACCTGCTGTATGTCTAAAAGGCCCAATATCTCTGACATCAGGAGGCCTATGAGGATCTGATTTCCCTCATCTGACTGACATCAACCTAAAGTTAGGTATGAAGGTTTTCTGACATTTAAAGGCTTTTATCTATATAGTAATGGCAGCCATACTGGATGTCAGATTGACATCATTTGTGCAAACTTAAAATTTAAAAGACTTAATGCCTGGATGCTTCCTGTGATATACTGTCAACAGAAGTTTACATCATTTTGAAGAAATATCATTTAAAATTTATCCATTTTTAGTAACATCAGTGATATTTGATGGCAGATCTGTGTCATTTAGTGCAGTGGTTCCGAACTCCAAGGTAATGATCCAAATCAGGGTTATGTGAACATTCTGTTGGGTCATTTAGGGATGTCCAGAATTTTTTTTGAAGGTGATAAACCTTATCAAAATCTGGATACAGGGTTGTGACATTCAGAAAAACTATTTTTTAGGGTCATGGCCAAAAAAGTTTGGGAACCACTGATTTAGTACAAAATTAAAAAGAAAAGGATGTTTCTGTCAAATGTGATCTGATTTTATTCAGCAGTTTTTTTAAAAGTCATTTTAACATTTTTTGTATTGACACCAATATTTCAAAGATGATTTACATAATTATTGATGAAGAAATAAATTATCTTGAACACACATGATGGGCCAGCTGGATTTGATTTCCCACATTTGTGTATTTATACTGTATAATGTGCCAGCAGATCAGGGTAAACTTTCTGTTAATTACTATTTTCATCCTACTAATTGATTCAAAAGAACTGTGTATACCCTGATCTACCAGTACATTATAGGAAATAGTAAATCTACAGAATTAATGTCAGGTATCTATTATACAAGAATAAATATGGTAACATATACTGTCATCAGCAACTTAACCCCAGACTATAATGAATAAATTACTGATGACAGTTCACAGCAAGACTTCATAATTGCATACCAAATACATGTAGATGTTAACTAGACCATTTTAATTGTGTATAAATCAATAACTACCTCCTGTCTGCTGTAGCAATGGTAATTCAGCCTATCCTAAAGGCAACAAAATCACCTTTAAAATGTGTTATATTAGTCTGGTAAATACAGGATATCAAGCTTTTTAGTACTTAAAGGAAATAGTCATTAAGTAAAGTGGAAATATTATACTGTCATGACTTCATCACTCACAACCATTCAAAATGTTTTCACTTTAAAACTGAAATATTTTCTTATTCAAAAAGTAATTGCAGATTTTCTTTTTATAATGAAAATAGTAGCTTTGAATAAATAGTTCCCATTTTATCTGTGCCAAGACAGTTAACACTGTCAACAAGTACAGTATTACTGCATAAAGAGAAGTTAATAAGGTAGGATAATAACTGTTACAATGTTCTATCTTATTCTATCTTACAACCTTTCAAATCATGTCTTTTATTAAAATAATTAATGTTTTATGAGTTTGGTATGCTTGTCTATGAATCATTATAAGACCAACTGGACCCTTAAAGTGGTTTTTATGGTCAGTTTGTCTTATACTGGCTCACAGACTAGTAGAGCATTTGAGCAATTCCATGCCCATGTGGGCCTAAACTCTTCAAGACTTAAGGTAAAAGTCAAAATGATGCAAGCAATCAGTGCTGTATCAGTCAAAATATGAACAAGAGGAGGTTGGTACCTGCCATGCATTTCCCATGTGTGTTTGCACAGTGTTAGGGTGATGGTACCCCATTCTTGAATGCTAGCATCTGAACACCAGTCAAATAGTTATCATTAAAATGATATGACTGGATAGTTGCCAAACCCAGTTTGTGAATATACATGAAAAACAACTCAATTAAATTTTTTGCCAACAAATGTTTAACTAATTATAGATTTAACCAGACTTATCATATGATACAGTACATACTTGCTTAAGACAAGTCCAACTGCAAACTGCACAGACCCAGATCTGCCATCACATAATGTAACTGCTGATCTGGGTTTGTGAAGTTTTATAAGATTAATCAGAAGAAAAAAACAACAACATAGACCATGATCTGCATGCACATCATGTTTGCAGAAGATCAGGATCTTTGTTGTTTACAGTTTAACTCAACTTTTAAGTGAGCATACATGGTGTATCTTGAAATTGCATGAGACAAGTTGAATGATTTTCTATCCATATCAGGTTCATGGTCAAAAACCATTACCAAGAATTTTGCACTACAATTACAGGCATCTTGTCAACATGTTAAATCTGACATATGAAAATACTTTGGTAGCAAATTTGGAGTTTCACAAGAATATCAGGACTGGTTTCAATCTTCAGCAGTTGAAGAAATAACAGGACAGAAGAAATGGTCCTAATTGGGATTCCTGTGAATTCATTTCAGCCTGTAGATCTTTTTTCCCTTCAAGGGACTCTTGTTCTTCTTTATACACTATATAACATTTCTTCTACAACAGGGTGAGATAGTTTTAAAAATTCTAATAGGAACAATAAGTCTGTTTAGTTTGAATTATAGGTGGAAAACTAATGTGATCCCCACCCTGACAGATACCCATGGTCCATTCAGTACACAAAGAAAGTCACTGGACAAAAGTTACAGACACAAAGTCACAAATATACATAGGACAGAATTATCACAGAAACTGTGTACATGTATGACAAAAAGTCACAAGACATAAAGTCACACTTTGAATTGAAAGGGAAATTGTTTAGCAACTGAAGTCCTAAGAAAACTGAAAAACAAACATATATCATTGAGATCACTGAGGTTTATTAAGGCTTTTCTATTTGACAGGAATAGGTACTTTTGATAAAAATATATAAGTAATATTTTGGCTTCAATATCTAATTACTTTTTAAACGAGAATGTAAATAAAACAAAAACCTCATTTGTTCTAAATTGCTTTAAGTTCCATGGCTTCAAATATGGCATGGGAATATGAGCAAAAAATGACATATGTTTGACAACATTTTTGTCAAAGAAATCATTCCAAAATGGAAATCATCACAAGCAACATGGGTGGTTCTAAACTCAGTTTTGAAGGTTATATGCTATGAGACGTGTTACACAAGACCAAGCAATAGTGGAAGTGTACACCTAGGTCCAGCACTGAGTGTGGAGGCCAGCCTCAACTGTGAAACAACCTAAAACACTCAACAACATGAGTGTGAAAGCTTTATCAAGTCATGGTGCACCTAGCCAGTTTTTTTTTCAGAATTTGTAACAGACAAATTAGATGCTATGACCACAGATACCAACTCCAGCAACACTAACAGATCTAACCACAGATACCAACTCCAGCAACATTTTCAGATCTAACCATCCCTGTGGAAGCTGACTAAAACTCTTGATGAACAGCAAACATAATTGATTTATGACAATGATTCAGATGCATGTAGTAGAGTAATTGCTTTTGCTATAGAAGATGGCCTATGATGCTTAGCTGCAGCTGAAACCATCTTCACAAACAGTACCATAGATATGGCTCAACTCTTTAAACAGATAATGTAAACACCATAAGAGTCCCATTTGGAAATGGCTGTATTATTGCTGTTTAGAATTTACTCCAGAACAAACTGCTAAATTACAAAATTCCAAGTGTGGCTTTATGTCACGTGACTTCTGTCCCACATGTCTTTCACAATAGTGAAAACTCCAATTCTGAATTTCTGTCTGTGAATTTTTGTCCTGTGACTTTGTGTTCTACATTTGGTCCATTCTTACCCCAACAAGGGACAAGTTTTATTCGCAGCAGTGCTACACATTGGTTAGATGTCATTTTATGTATTGCTGTGTCCCTAAAATCAAAATAGTGAGATTTGTTACATTTAGGAGGAAACAGGCAGTATGGTGTGATGAAAATGCTCCTGTAGCTTGCTCTGAAAGCAACACTGCTCTTGTCATACACTGGCTTGAAAACTACCAAGATTCAAACTCTTTAACCAAGTATATACTTGCTGGCATGAAAACACATATGCACATACCCAACAGACATTTGTACCTGGGGCAGTCTTTACCCTCAGGCACCTACCAATGAGGCTCAAACTTTTGGATGGAGGTCAAAACAGGGAAGCATGGGATACATACTGTATTTTATAAGCATGAAACTTTAGTTCTTCTTCTGCTCCTTCTTCTTCTTCGAAACTGACATACTGACACCTCTGAGTTATACATGACAATGTGACTTGGGTATGGTAAGCACAAGCATGATAAGACATGTACATATAGATTCACATAATATTCCTTTATCTAAATAATGCATTCCTCCAGAAGCAAAAGTTTAGTTTGCATGGACTGAGTAGTCAGTGTAGATATGCTCCAGCAACTACTTAAGGCTGGACCAAACATTTATTGGTTAGGAACACCTGGCCAATGTCTGCTGAAAGCAGGTGACCATTACACACAAAAGATTTATGTAGGAAATTTGCCAGGGGGAAATTTGAATGGCATTGTGATCACATGACTGCTATGTAAAGGTGACCATTAGGACATGATGACTATATATGCATTTGATGATCTTGCTGAATAGTGCACTAAACTAAATATGTTGATAATAATAATAATAATAATAATAATAATAATAACAATAATAACAACAACAAAAACAAAAACAATAATACTAGTATTTGGCTCATGGTATTTTTTTCAAAATCCAGTTTGAAAGGTGAACCTACATACAGAGGCCACCTTTGTATAAAGGTCAGTTTGGCCTTTTCCCATGGTTGGTTTCTATTGACAGGTTTGACTGTAAATACAAAACTGGACAAAATTTACTTATTTACATCTTCAATAAAGCAAAAAATGTGAGTGATCACCATTCTGTTTTCCCCAACGTCACCTGCCAAGCACCTGAAACTCCAACTCACAAGGTAATCATAATGTGAACATTCTGAATAACCACAATGCTCACAACATCCTTTTATGACACTATGATCTTAAACTAAGTAACAGGAAAGAGTGAAAACCAACGTGTTTTGTAAAATTTAAAATATAATTTATTTCCTGAAAATAGAAACTGAAAAATTAAAACTAAAAGTTCTATCACAAGTAATAAAGTAATGAGTATTCCAAACGAGTTTCAGTGGTAATCCAAATGAAGTTCAATCTATTGTGCTGATGTGCCACAATGTATCACAATGACATAATCTAAACAATTTAAATGAATTCACAGTAATTTCAATAAAATTAATAAATCTGAAAGTCTGAGTACCTTGTAATTGAAATGAATAATTAAAATAAACTAATAAATCATCTCAAATGATCACAACTATTTGTCTCTTCTAAAACTTCTATTTATGCAAGGAACAAAATTATTTTCAGTCAATTATCCCTTATATGAAAAACTAAGATACAGTTTCAAAGCCAGAATGAGGTTCAACTGTCATTTCAAAATCACTTTAACTGTCTAAAAGGTCAAGACCCTGACTGAATTTCCAGAAGCCAACCAATCAGAAATTAAGTCATTGGTTTCCCTTGGGGGAATCCCATGACATGTACTCATCTCATCAACATGTTTACTTTGATTAAAAGCACATCCCAATATCTTAAAGCTATTTAATGTATTTAAAATGACCTCATCTTAGAGTACAAATCTATAAAGAATCTTTGTATTTAATGTTATATGCTAAATGACCCTTTCAATCATTACTCGGTCGATGCACTCTTACAATGCTAGAGATACTGTTTCATTTCCAGGTTGTTAATGTAGAGGACAATTTGGACGGAGACCTGGAGAAGTATGACTGCTGGCTATAAATGAGCAACCCAACCAGAATTGGACAAATTGGCAAACAGACAGGAGTAGGGATAAGGTGCATGCATGGGGACATCTGTCCCGATTCATCCACCAGTGCAAATAGTGGTCTTAGAGTGATTGGATGACAGAGAATCTCTGTGTGTTTTCCACTTTGTGAGAAGGAGGAACTGTAAGATCATATATAGCATATGCAGACATTCTTGGGAAACCAAGTCCACACAGCATTCAAGGTTCCTAAAAATGATCGGTAAAGACAAGCAGACAATGATGTTTTTGCATGTAGTATCTCTAAAGAGTGGCAGAATTTGATCTATCTGATTCAGTGGACCTCAAATTAATTTCTGGTTCATCATGAAGTTCGTCCCCATAAACAAGGTCCTGTGATGGAAACAGTTCTGTCTTCTTGAAGTTGGTAAAAGACCCAACCAAGTTACCAAACAACAGCAGAACATATACTGATGAAGGGACTGAATCTGAACCATGAGGATCAGCCAGCCACTGAAATACTAGAGAATTGATGTACCCTGTAATCAGAGGCATGCTACTATCACTCCTATAATTCTGATTAAGGCTGGGTGTGAAAGAGATTCTGCATAGCAAAATCCAGTATTGAAAAACTAACTGATCTAAGCAAAACCTTGGGTATTTGAGGTGTGGAGGAAATATCAGCATTTGCAAATAGGCATCATGATGGTCAATGGAGACCATCCAATCTGACAAATAAAGTTGTTCCAGAATGAGGAGGTGGACTACATCTTAAAAGTTTCCTCCAGATGTGATTGATTTTGATGCAAAACGTTTTTCTTGGTAACCAGGAAGGTTCAGGAAGAGTATGCAGGAAACTGATTGTTCAGAATTCTTTCTGCAAAAGGGTGTGCACCTCCTCCCTCAATTGGACTGGTGAAATAACATGGTGACCCTTGATAGAGTGGGTTGTTTCCAAAACTGGAGTTGATAACCCTTGTTTGCAAATGTAAAGAACTCTACCATTGTCGGTGATGCTTGACCAAGCCTCTGAAACAAGGCCTAGGCAAGCATCTATGAGGACATTTGGGAGAGGGTTGCATGGCTGGAGAGGGCTTGGTCTTCTAGGACTGTTATCCACCCTTCCCTAGGAAGGAAAGGAATAGGAGGTGAGAGAACCTCCTCCTTGGGGCTTTGAGGCATCTACTTGTGCAACACAAACCTGACTGATTAAGATGAGGTCTAGTTTATCGTTGCATACTGAACTGTGGCTGCATCTATTTTAAAAGCTTGGTGGATGGCCCCTGAGGATGATTCACATTAACACTCTTCCTCCCCATTTGTAATGGACCATGAGTAGTTGTTATGATCCTGCGAGAATTGAGAAGCCATAATATGGAGGAGTCCCCCAAAGAGGGTTTTTGCTTCAAATGGAGCAGCCCTTTACTGTAGTTTAGTAAGAACTTTAGGAAGTCCAATACAATATCATGATGCAAAGAAAAATCCAGTAATGCAAATGTCAGCTTTGCATCAATAGGATGTACTTGGGCTAGTTGATAAGACTTTGAAACAGAATCATTTAAGCTGCAGGCATCAAGAGTTTGCAGTCACAATCAAGCTTGCTACCCTCTGTTATTGTTGTGCATTAGTACAAAGCCACAGTTATCAGCACATAATTCTATTTGTGCAGGGATCATTCCCCCTTTTTTATCTATGCCTTTCTGAAAATTATTTACCGGTAACTGTTTGGTGGGAATCCCTGTATACATAAAGAAGCCAAGTAATCTACTCTCAAACTTGGTTGAAGCAGGAACTAGTTCCCAGGTACCTGGCCATGGTAAAGGTTACATTATACTATTAACAGAGGTCACAAGGTCATTCACAGAAAATCCAGATATCTAACTTGGGCATGTTACAGTCAGTCAAAAAGTTAGTCAAACAGGAAAATTTGATATTCATTTTAGCACTGATAAGGAGTGTGGAATTTACCAATCATTAAGAACAATGGATACAACGATACTGTAAATTCATTTATTTTTCTTGTTATCAATTTTCATGTTTTTGTGGAAAAATTTTTTTTTCAGCATGTTCTAATTTATGAGATCCTTGGATTTCCATTGTACCTCCAAACCCGGAAGTCACACTGGAAGTCTGAAAACTTACTGCAAATCTAAAACAACTTTATCAGTCAGACTCCAAGTCTGAAAGCTGTATACTAGACTGTAATTACAAACCAAATTTATTTTATGACATATCCGATTTTTGTCACATTTGACCCAGGTCTAGTTTGAGGATTAAAATATATTCTAAATATTCCCAAAGACCATCAATTTGTCATCTATAAAAACATGCTTGTACTCGTTGACCTCTCACTTCCTGCCCCTTGGGATCCAGGACCACTCATACTGGCATTCTGAAACCTTCCTGCAAATTTACTCTCCAGAGGAAACCCACACACAAAGTATCATCACCGTGGTATATGATGCAGCATATATTTTATGATGTATATCAAGGTCAACTTTCAGCAGTACCTCGCTATGACTTGTAGGCACTATAAGCAATTGGACTGATGGAACTTGGACAGCAGAATGAAATAATATTCCACATTTAATATGGGCATATAAACTTTGCAAATCACTTGCATCATGGAAGTATCCACAACTGAAGCACCAACATTCCTTAAAGGTTCTACACAAATCATTAATGTAAAAGTAAAATTTTAAAAGATACTTTGTTACAAGACTGTTAAAGAGGTTTTTTTCCCCATGATGAATAAATGATGAAGCTTTGACTACTGAAGTCACTTAATTGAAAAAAATTTCTTCTGACTGACTGAAAACCTGGACTTTCATAGCCAAACAGACTTCCAAATGTTTGTTGGCTGCCAACTGTTTGAATTTCTGCTAGATAACCAGTATCATTTTGACAGTGAGTTTTCATTATTTTTATCATTATTTATTCACCAAACTACCACATATTAAATCAATAAACTTAGCTAGCATTAGCCTTCTTTCTGTTTTTTTTTTTTTTTTTCCTGTTTAAGGACATTTCTGACACATTTCTGGCTAAACATGTATCATCCTAAGGATGAGCTATGTGGCAAGGACATGAAGCTGCTCACCTGGGCTTGCCTTGGTAGGTATCAAACCCATTACCCATGGATTATGAGTCTAATTCTCTATCAACTTAGCTATTACAGCTAATATCTGACTTTGAGGGTCTATTATAGGATATGTAATTGCAGGATTCATATGAATCACAACTAACATTTGATTTCCAGGTCTATTATAGGATATGTAATTCCTGGACTCTCACAAATAGCTAAAAGTCAACTGAATGCAAACAAGTGCATGTAATATTTTAAAGTTTCACCTTTATTCTTCATTAAATTCTTCTAATCTGATTATTAAAAGAATTACCCACTTTTTCTAAGTGAGAATGGGAGATTTCATTTCCCACCTAAATATTTAGTTCTGTGTGGACCCTGCAATTCTCAACCACCAAGTTTTTTGGATTCATCTACACTTAGTACTGAGCAGACACCCTTACATTCCAGAAGGATAAATGTCTAAGCATTTTGAAGTTATCTATGGAAATTGATTACTGATCTGACAGCTCATTAGAATAATAATAGATTTCATTTTGAATATCTTCTGACAAGAATCAATAAATAAATTCTGCACAAAACAACCTTCTTGTAGATGCAATTTAACAACAAAAAATTGTCCAAATAAATGAACTTTGTTTGCAAACTGCATGTACTACCAAATGATGCAATTGATATCAAACTGAATATAACCTAGATACCATGATGTCTAATTAAATTTAGAATTAATTAAATTTTTTCTGTAATCTCCTATTTCAATGATTTCAACAGGATCTTCAAGCAGAATTTGGACTCCCTCATGGATGACTTATTTATTTTCATTCTTAAGTTTTTGAAAATTCTGCAGAATCACCAGGTTTCACTGAAATTAAATTTGACACATAACAAATATTTTGAGGATATATAGTCCCAGATTTGACAAGGAATTCTGTGAGATTTAAGTAAATTCTAGATCTTATGTTTCTTTTCCAAAGTCATCAATGTACCATACACTGATGCAATCCAAAGTCATCAATGTACCATACACTGATGCAATCCAAAGTCATCAATGTACCATACACTGATGCAATCCAAAGTCATCAATGTACCATACACTGATGCAATCCAAAGTCATCAATGTTCCACACACTGATGCAATCCAAAGTCATCAATGTACCATACACTGATGCAATGCAAAGTCGAATCCAATTGTCTTATGGGTCCTCTATTATCATACAGATCGATACCTGTACACACATGAACAAATCTTAATCTGAAAAAGTTCATTTTTATTTGCCACCAACAATGGCCATTGTCCACTGCTGCCCACTACTTCAAAACAATGACACAGGGAACTGGTTGAAATGTGTACTTTTGATGGTTTTGTGGGGGTGGGGTACAACTAGTTTTATCATGTAATACTTATTTGTTGCTATTGTAAAGCTATTATTTTTCTGTATCCTCAACAATATGATAAGAATTTATCCTCACATAGGTGAATTTCTAGAAAGATCACAAGTGTAACCCATGACCTTAGCCCATGCACACTGATGGTCATCATTTTTTTTAGGATAGAGGAAGGATGGAATCTGCAATAACAACAGGTAACTATTACATCATTAAAATTAGTTTTAACAACCCACACCCAAAAACCTAAATTTTAATATCAGTAATGCAGAAGCTATTGCTATTACATAGCTGAATTTGCCAGTGTGGTGGGAGGCTGATGATCCCACAAACTGGTAAAGGGAAAAGGAAGGAATATCCACCCTTACTGTACACATGTAGATTGCTGTTAGATGGTATTGGACCACATTGTGTGCTACTACTGTTGGCCATAAAGAAAATAATAATAATAATAATAATAATAATAATAATAATACTTTATTTACAGAGGGTACAACTCATTTATTAAAATTTTAAGCTATTCTCAATGAAGCCCTCAAGGGCATAACACATTCTATACATGTTCTTAATATTAATGAAAGAAAGAAAGAATGAACATATTAATCAGAGACCAATGGTTCACTTATACCTTGTAATGATTATGCATGTGCATCAGTGTAACCTGCCTGTAGCTGATTGATGCATATGCATAAAAACAAATGGTTCACTTATACCTTGTAATGATTATGCATGTGCATCAGTGTAACCTGCCTGTAGCTGATTGATGCATATGCATAAAAACAAATGGTTCACTTATACCTTGTAATGATTATGCATGTGCATCAGTGTAACCTGCCTGTAGCTGATTGATGCATATGCATAAAAACAAATGGTTCACTTATACCTTGTAATGATTATGCATGTGCATCAGTGTAACCTGCCTGTAGCTGATTGATGCATATGCATAAAAACAAATGGTTCACTTATACCTTGTAATGATTATGCATGTGCATCAGTGTAACCTGCCTGTAGCTGATTGATGCATATGCATAAAAACAAATGGTTCACTTATACCTTGTAATGATTATGCATGTGCATCAGTGTAACCTGCCTGTAGCTGATTGATGCATATGCATAAAAACAAATGGTTCACTTATACCTTGTAATGATTATGCATGTGCATCAGTGTAACCTGCCTGTAGCTGATTGATGCATATGCATAAAAACAAATGGTTCACTTATACCTTGTAATGATTATGCATGTGCATCAGTGTAACCTGCCTGTAGCTGATTGATGCATATGCATAAAAACAAAGGAGTAAATGTCGGAATATTTGGTGAGAGACATTAAATGTTTTAGGAAGTTAAAATAGACTGATCTGAAAGTTGCAATATTGTCAGTCTGTTTTAGTTCAAGCAGTAGCTGATTCCATTCAGAAGATCCTGTATATGTAAAAGTCTTTTCCAATGCATCATGGTCTTGGTAGTTTTAAACACAGGCTTGATGCTGATCTTACATTGCTGATTTGTATCATTCAGGTGAAAAGGTGTTAAATTAAGAATAGCTTTACAAACCAAAATACATCTATGATATGAACTTCTTTTGTCAAAAGGGAGCCAGTTTAAACACTTAAACATGTCTGTAGACAGTGCCATTTGATCGATATCTAGTATACCATAATTCATGCTGCATGCTTTTCAACATTCATTATATGACAAGTATTAGTTTTGTGTATAAGCCCTATAATTAGGAAGAGTTGCCAATATAAGTTAATATGTAGGTTGAATACAATAGTTTCCTTGCATGCATTGGTAGAAATTTCTTAGTCTTTGCAGTAGTATTAGTTTGGAGGCTATAATGCTACAGACAGGATCTAATTCAGGGGTCGGCAACCTATTTTACATGGTGTGCCACTTTTTTCTGGATTAATTACAAAATTAATGAGCGCATGCCACCAGTAAGAGAGTAACACTGTTAAAATCGAGATCTTTTTGCTGCCCTTTGCGTGCCAGACAAAAGATCTTGATGTGCCACCTTGAGGCATGCATGCCATAGGCTGCCGACCCCTGATCTAATTGACGATTCCATGTTAGTTGGTTTGAAAGCTACTGCACAGTTCTAGGAGTTTGACATTATTCATCATTTACAGACAATCCAATGGGAGTCTACATGGATAACCTGTTGTACATTCCTACTAGCATTACAGTGGTTTGGGGGTATTTATATAAATGAGTTAGATAGGTTCATGAGGCAGCAATGACTTTTATTATCATGGGCTTTAATTTCATGAAAGAAAGGTCCCTCTTTTTAAAGGACTAAAATGCTCTCTTGACTACAAAAAGGACAATGTTTTGTTGTTTTACAGTTTGTACAAGCAATACAAATGGAGTGAGTATTCCAGAGGATTTTCTTGAGCCCACACCACCCCACACTCTGCATAGGCATTGCTGCCTGAGAAAATTCTGAAAAAAAGAACAATAAAAACTTCTGTGTAAGAATTAGGCAGGAAGATCTTACCTGTTCTCAGGTGTCATCTCTATTAAATGAAGCTAAACAATCACAAACTGATGTTTTAATTGTAATAAAGTCAGCCATGTTTATTTTAATAGCATTGACATCAACAACATGTGTGAGTACTTGAGATGAAAATTAGCACACAAAAAACATTTGGTAAAAAGCTAATAATGATTTTTTGATAATAAGGAATACTAAAAGCTGATTCTAAGAATGAAAGATGTTTGATCACTAAACATGAAAGAAGCATTAGTGTGTGACACCCTTCCAAGTAATAAAAATAGCAAAACTCAGATTAAATGAAATAAGAATTTTTGCTGATTATATTAAAAAATAAAAAATAAATCAATATTAGTCCTTGTACCAAATCAGCAAGGATAGTGATAACTAAATACCTAGAAGAAAGGAATAAAATAATTCTTAAACAAAATAATTGGCATGCTGACATATGGAGGAGTAATCTAAATGCAAGGTTATTAAACATAGCCAAAATATTTTATCAAACTACCAATAACTCATGAAAGAGCTAGTTCCAAATAGCAATAAAATGATCAGTGGATAATTTTGCATGGTAAAAGATGCATGTAATGAAAATCCTCAATTTGCAATGTATGACTTCCACTGAATAACTCATCTAAGGTCTTGAGGAGATAAACTTTTTGAATCACACCAAACATGATTAAAATCAAATTATGAATGAGGAGGTCTAAGAGTGTTTGCAAGTTTGTGCATGGATGATCATTTCTCATTAAAATTGGGATCAAATGTCTGATTGGAATCTGTTTTTGCAGAATGAGATAATTGTTTTCAACTGCTTACATATATTGCAATACCTGATCACAGCACCCCAGGTGTCCTCTCAGCTATAGGACTCAAACATTCCTGCCATGATTTCCTTCTAGAGCTAAGACATAAGAAGCTTACAGTTTGATTAACAACAATACAACTACAGCATATCTCCTTCAATTGAATTCATATTCATTTCTGCCACTAAGACTGCTTGAAAAAAAATACAACATTTCTTGTTTCCTCAAGTGAACTGTTAATTTCTGATAACAAAGTTATCACCCTCTTCCAGGTGTAATAAAACATAAGCTTTACTGATTGGCCCATTGGCTGTGCAGTTATTGCTTTAATTTACAGCATCATTGATTTATCAATATCCAATACATTATATCATCAAAGATGCCACATCATAAAGTGAAGGCTGCAGATTTCTCTTCTATTTCAGAAACAAATTGTTGTATGGGTACAGATGAATCTAACACTAGTAATACACTGATTTATTTCAGCCATCTTCACTATAGCAGTACTACTGTATCTGTGCTGCCATCACACACTCTCTCTCTCTCTCTCTCTCTCCATCTGTCTGTCTGCCCATCTCTCTCTCTCTCTCTCAGAAATGTAAATCGACCAAAAGTTTCAAGAATCATGAAAAAAAGTGTTCCTATTTTTCAAGGTCTTCAGGAATGATAAAATTCTTTATCTTATCAACTACCACCACCCCACCAAACTCCAATTCATTCACTACCATGACTGTTAACTTTGAAATTTATATCATTTATAAAGAATCTTCCATGAACCCTAATGAATAATGTGTTACAAATGATATGTCTGCTAATAATATACCAGTGTAACCATATGCTGAGACAGAGAAATACAAATATTTCAAAAGTTAAGCAAACAGTTTTTCAGAAGAACATGAACACTAATGAAGAATAGCATTACTGCCATATTCCTGCTGAAATTAGGCAGGCAATCCCATAAATTTGCAAAGTCACCAGTCCCCAACATAAGACAAACTAGCCATGAGCATTTCAAATAAGAATTGCCATCTAACCTCTGGACAGTCACTTGTATGTTACTGTGGTACTTTTTCCAGTTCACAATTCCATCTGGCTAATTAATAATCTAATTAATATTTTAGGCTTAAATATCTGTTTCAAAATGCTTTATTTCCAGTGTCTACACTTTGCTCTTCTTGTGCTTATTTGTAAGATCTTCAAATCTTGTACTACTTTCAAAAGTTTGATATAAGCACCAATGTCATTGGTCAATAGAATCTAAAATTAACCATACAAATCAAATTTTCTGAACCTATATTTAACGTTGAACTTCCTGTGGAATCACCTGCAAGATGGTTAACATGGATCTATTGGTATTTGTTAATGTCCTGAACTTCAAAAATGTGAAGAAAACTCAGTCAGCTCACCAAAGATAACAAAGATTAGAGACTGTGATCATATTGAACAATCAAATGAAGTGAGAAAAAAATATATCAGCAAATGGATTACTGAATTTCCATGTCTTCTATATCACACAAAAGTATGATGTTCTGCAATACCTGTATGCCCTACTACAAACCAGCTACTACCCCTCTGTCAAAAGTAAAATTCTATGATGGACAGAACAGAGAATTTTATTTTGAGACAGACTGGTGTAATGAAGCTGTCATGCCAGAAAAGCAGATTTTTAAAAATTATTTCAGAAACAAAATTAGAACCAGCTGTCTTAGCAAAAGAAACAAATAAGACAGACCAGGTAATTCCTGAGATGTTCAGTGAATTCTTTGATGTCCAGTTAAATCTTCTCTTCTGGTTAGGGATGAAAGGTAGGGAAATTTTCTAAGGTACTGGGTCCCACTACCTGGTTGGGTTGGTTTTGACTGGGTCAGGTTTCTCCACTCCCATTTTGTCAGGTTTCCCCACCCCACCCCTCTCTCACCCCATTTTCATCAACCAGAAAATATTGGGGGGTTTATGTTCTCTTTTTATTTTATTATTTTATTAACGACACCAAGAAAGATGGGGTGGGGGTGGGGAACCGGACATGGCAAGATCAAATTCTTATCTTAAAACCCATCCAGGCAAGGTCATTACCGGTAGTGCCAACCAGGCCCAGGTGGTCAGGCTGGGTACCCATCCATCCCTAGTTCTGGTACATATATCTCCTGGTTAAGGTTCAGAGATGTCTTGTTCAATCAATAAATCTCAGCCTGCTGGGATTAATAGGTCTGCCTCCAAACTAGTACACATTGGTCATACCCCTTCAGTGATCCCTGATTACAAACTGGGCATATGAGGAATCAGTGTTCTGAGTGGGACTATTTAGCAAATTGCTTAACAATGGGTTCCTAGCCATCTCATTCATAATATTCCACAGTACTATCAGGGCCACACTCTCATACCTCCAAGAAATTTCTTTCAAAATAATTATAAATTAAAAGATGCAGCCAATCCATGGGGTAAATGTAATGCTGAAGTTAATGACTACTGATAATCTACAACTTTAAATTGCTATATTTTGAAAACATTCAGAGATTTGTTGAAACTGGTTTTGCAAATAAATACTTTCAGACTGCTTTTCAACTTCTCTTACAAAATCCCACCCCTAGGCCCTCTCAACCTAAGAAAAGTGTCAGAGACAGATTTTGAAATTGCTGAATAAGAAATCATTCTGATGAGGGGTCTTCCATTAAGTATTCTTGAAATTTGGCTAAAAGCACTGTTGTCAGAATGGCTTTAAGCAATTGTAAACTTTAAAATCCACCATAAAAGTGACAAATAATAGAAAATAAAGACCTCAGTTATAAACAATATATGTTGTTTAGTTGTTGACCACTAGCAGAAATGACAGAAAAACACATATGGTGTATCAAGCATTCTGTTTGGGCATGATTTATCTAATGTCAATGACTTTTCAATTGTTGGCCATTAAATGAAAACAAAACACAAGTACAATAAAATTCCATCAAAACTGAAAATCCTTGGGACCAAATTTAGTTTACAGTTTGGAGAGGATTTCAGTTTCCAAAGGGTATCACTGACATGCAAAAATATCTCTTTTTATTTGAAAGTACAGCTGTAGACGTACAGGTACATCATCATCATCGATATCAGCCTAAATTTTAAAACCCAACTAACCCCTAAATATTTTAGATAAAAAAAATTACAATGTTTCTCACATGATTTGAAAGCAACAGAATTTTCTTTTGTGTGTATTAAACAAGGAAAGCATTTGTGTGACTTGAGAGAGAGAGAGAAAAAATGTATTTATGAAAGACTTCCTCAGCCTGTGCAAGAATGTACAAAATTAGGAAACTTGCTTACATTTTTAATTTAATTTCATTGAAAAATTAGCTGAACAATGTACATCCCTTCCAAATACTGTTCTGTCAGTCTCTTTTGATAACATATCAAAAGCAAGGCCACAGATATGGTTTTTAAAGTCAGGGTTGTTTAATTAACAAATATATAACCAATTAATCATTAATGCAAAATAACAGCTCCAATCACAATTAAATAATAAGCAGATAAACACAATCTTTCTTAATTGGCTTATCTACAAGCATTGACTTCTAAATAATTTATTTTTTTAATATGCAAATGGCTTGGAATTAGGGGTCAGCCCTAATCTGTTTCAGTGTTGTCCTCAATGCATGATTTCAGGCCATTTCTGGACCATAAATATACAAATTTTATGGAATTTATCATATTGGATATCAAATCAGTACAATTATTATTTAAGACCAACAAGACACCATAAGAAGTCTTTCCATGAGACCCCCCCCCATGATATCAATATAACATTATATTTATTAGAAGTTGCAATAACAAGATAATAAGAGTTTCAAAATGGATGATGTGGTGGCCATATTGGATGTAGATCTACCACCATTTTCACTTAGGACAAACTGAACATCATAAGAAGTCTTTTTGTGAAAAATCAATCTTAATATAACCATCCATTCAAGAGAAGCAGCAACGCCAAGATTTTCAAGGTGGTCACTGTGCAGGCCATATAGGATGTCCAAGCAGAACCTTTTTTAGAATGAACTTGGCATCATAATAAGTCTTTGGTCAAACCTCTATGTTGATATGACTTTCCAGGATTGTAGATATACCAATTTTTTTTATAAGTTAATTGCTCCATAATTCCAAGAATCCTTAAACAATGCCAAAACATACTGGTATAATTATGAGATTAAATTACAAATTACAAGATGAAAAAGAACAGAAATACTAAAAGCCTCTTATTAGGACCAGATCCATTACATCACATTATGTTGCTAAAAGCTTCTTCAAAAACACCTGTTTCTCCTAATTCAAACTCACATTATCAACAGGAAAAGATGCATTCAATCCTTGGAGCCATCCCCAAAGAGCTAAATTAATTCTATTTCAGTTAAAATCAGTAAGATAATAGAGAGTCAGACATTGAGACTAGTAAATTGTAATCTTTAAAGGATACAATCCTGGGGCACACTAGTGCAAGTGCTTTAATTACAAACCCATCCAGTACAATAATCCAGAGCTCATCTGCTGTACGTCTAGTCGGTTCACAGCTGACCAGCATCAAAAGTTTTAATTTAGTCAATCACCAGAGAACAATAACATGAACAATCTAGCCTCAATGACCGACATTTTAAAATCTGATTAATGTAACATTACTTTTTGGAAGTTATTTAAACAAGTGTAATGCAAAATGTGAATTATACAAGTGCAATCTGTTATGATGTGGGTCATGGTGACCATGACCTGGACTTTTTGAACCCCAAATCATCAGGTTCATTTGTATTATCAAAACCAATCCACTTGTGAAGTCTGATATAGGTATAAATTATAAATCAACTTAGGATACAAAAAGAACCATTTTATAAGAATGGTTGTTACCACTGACAAAACAAATCAATTACAAAAGTAAAATTTAAAAAAGAAAATTAATTTCACTTTGTATGCTTGACTTTTGATCACAGATCACAGACTCAGTAGGGAGATCCACTGATCAACTGTAATGCATCGATGAAGTTTATACAAAATGAGTGTAGGAATCTTGCGGAAACTGAACTTATCATGTGGAAAATTAACTTGCCATGTATAATCCAAAACAACAAATTTAGCTCCTTTGAATTTGACCTGTGATCTCTGTTCCCAAGACTCAATAAGGAAGTACCTCTGCCAATGTGTAGCCTATTCACCAATGAAATATGGTGAAAATTAGGTCATGAAAACTTTACTTATCATTTAGAAAAGAAAACTTATTTTTAGCCCTAGTGACCTTGACCTTAGACCTTGCTGCAACCCAGATCATCACATTCCTCTGTCCATAGGTAAGGCACATACAAGGCTCAAGAAAACAAGGTCAAAATTATGTTGCAGAAACCAGCTCATCTATGAACAGATGTACAGGCCAACACTGATATCACTATATCCCCACACCATCAGTCACAGAGATAAAAATTAATTTTCATGTGTAAGAATCCAGTGACCTAGTTCTAACATAAAGTTTGGTGATATGTTCATTAAAACTCTAGTTACTGCATACCAACTATTTTCCTTTCTTGGGTCACAGTGACCTGTACCCTTTACCTTTGAACAGCAAAATCAATAGGCTTCTTTGTGTTGGCAAGGTTTACTGAATGTATCTTTAGTACTATGCAAAGTACTGTGCAGAAATCATTGTCTTTTGTCACCAAAAGTGACCTTCAAATCTCTACCTCTAAAAACCAAAATCACTAGGCTTTTTGCATCATTAAGGGTTTGATAGAGCATTTGGTCGAGGCAATGTACAAACCTGTTTCAGAATAAAATGCAGGACAAAATTCATGCACTTAAGCTTTTATAAAAGTTGTATTCAGCCATATCTGGACTATTGTAATGTAATTTGGGGTAATACCTCTAATTCAAACATAACAACACTTTTAAGACTCCAACAGAGGGCTTGCCATTTAATTCTAGATCAATGTATAGACAATTTCCAGGATGCAAGGAATAATATAAAGATTCTAACAATACATGAAAGATTATTTCTTAGAAAGGCCAAATTGATTTATAAAGTATCCAGAAAAGCCATTCCTGTCTATCTAAGCAATATCTTTCACCAAAGAGATGCTAATGGTACTCCAAATTTAAGGTCCATAGGAAGTAAAAATTACATTATACCAAGGCCAAACAAAGAATTGTTTAAAAAAAGTTTTCAATATACTGGTCCATTGGTATGGAACAACATTCCCAGTGACATAAGGTAGGCTCCTAGCATTTCTTCTTTTCATAATCAATGTCTCAGATGGATGAAATCTTTAGACAACTGAACAGTTCTGGTGCAATAAATACTGCCTGCTTTTCTGTAATTTTTCATCATTTTCACAGTTGAATTTTTCAATGCAGGATGATATTTTATATTTTATATATGTTTATGTTTACAAAGATGATTGTGCATGTGTTCGAGGCTTGATACTTTGAGTTTTAAAATCACCTAATTATTTAGTGTCAAGCCAGATTCTTCACATCATGTTGTATATACTGTATATATTGTACATAACAGATAGAGGGCCTCAAGGTAGATTAGTTCTGTAACTGAGTTACCTTCTCTAAATAAAGCCTTTATTATTATTACAATTATTATTACTGAGATAGTCTTTAACATGGTTCTTTTCCACTATTTGACTTTCCTAAGAACCAAAAGACCTAAATAGAATTTGCAACTCACCTGAGAGCATCCAAAGACTCAGGTGACTATTATTATAACATACCTGACATGTTCTTTACATGTCAAGTTGCTATCAACATATACTCCTATGGCCTTTTTTATGCAAGACAATTTACAAAGAAGTATTTCTGTCAACAAATTTAGTGCTTTTCCTAGCAGCATTTATATTCAGGTCATCCTGATTTCTTTGTGCTATTTCCACCTATATATGCATTTCTCTGTTGCTTTCCTGTTGATGCAAATTGTCTTCCCTAATGCATAAACTTTTTAAACCAAAATCTGTGGTCACCCATATTTCTTGATGTTTTCCATGCATTATACATGTCTGTACATAATGAAGGCTACAGCATTCTCTGTAATTGCTTCCAGCACCAACTGGACTTTCAAATGCTAGTCTTGGATCCTCAATGTTCTGAGACCTGTGGACCTTCAATAACTAGCTCTGGACTATCTAGTTTTCTGAAAGTATGAATTCTGTCTTCTTCAGCAGGTGATAGAAAAATCAACAAGAGTCCCTGGAAGGTACTAATACTCCACTGGACAATAAGAATTTTCAGGAATTCATGTAAGACCATTTCTTCCTTTTAACTGCTACGTGATGGAGGTATTTCTCATATTCTTTAGCAATAACAAGATTTTCAAATTAGTTGTTATGTTGGATGTCTGATTGGCACCAGTTTCCTTCAGAATCAAGCACACATCATTATCAGTCTATTGGTGAAAACCCTTATCAATGTGACTATTGATTTATGAGGAATAGCTACAGCAAGATTTTCAAAACAGCCATAATGACAGCCATATTGGATGAACAACTGGCACAATTTTCATTTAGGACCAACTAGGTATCATAAGAAGTCTATTGGCAAATCCCCATGTTGACATAATCATCTATTTTAGGAGGAGTAGAGATTACAATATTTTCAACTCTTCTGATGAAAATCCGATTTCAAAGTCACTTTCCATAAGACGAGTAGCAATAATAAGACTTTCAAAATAGCCAACACTGTGGCCGCATTGGACTTCCCATCAGCACCATTTTAATTTAGGACCAACAAGACATTAAAAGAAGTCTTCTGGTGAAAACATAATGTTGATATGACTTTCTGCTTTAGATACATAAAAACAACAACATTTTTCTATTGACTGCCATGGTGGTCATATTGGATAATAGATTTGCACCATTTAGAACCAACTGGACATAATAAGAAGTCTTCTGGTGAAAGGACAATATCGATATGACCAGCAATCTAGGAGAAATAGCAATAACATTTTCCAGATGATCATTGTGTTGACAATATTGGAGGTCAGATTGGCATTATTTTCATTTATGACCCACTAAACATCATAAGAAGTCTTTCAATGAAACCCCATGCTGATATGACCATTCATCCAGGACAATGTGGTGATAAGAAGATTTTCAAGATGGCTACTGTGGCAGCCCTGTTGGATGACTGAGTGGCACCATTTCATTTATGACCAACCTACTAGATATCATAATAAAAAAAGTCTTTTAGTATAAACCATATGATGATATGATCATCCATTTAGGAGTAGCAATAACAAGATTATCAAGATGGCTGCAGTGGCAGCCATATTGAATGTGTGAGTGGCACCAATTTCTTCACAGACGAACTAGATATCTGAAGACGTCTTTTGGTAAAAATCTCATGTTGATATGGCCATCTTTTCAGGATGATTAGCAATAGGATTTTTAAGATGGTCACTGTTGTGACCATATTAGAAATCGATCAGCAAAGTTTCCATTTATTTCCATCTACCCATCATAAGAAGTCTTTCAGAGGAAAATCCTATATAGATAAGGCCAGCCATTCTGGAGGTGTTGAAATAACTGAGGGACCAGAGTTCCTGTTGTCAAGGGCCCACACAGAAATCAGAGTTATACAATAAAAATTAGAATGATATACTTTTAAATTCTTAAGCTTATGTCCCTACTATGTGTTGGAACATTTGCCCACAACAGCCTCTTCAGGAATTTTTGCTGTGCATGAAGTTAATTGGCACAATTAATTGGTCATGCTCTTCTGACTGTTTACACATATACTAATATTGATTGATTCCTGTGGTCTAATGGAAGTGACAGCAAAATACCATGGGGCTCATCAGGGAAGATACTATTCTAGATCATCAAATCCATTCAAAGATAGTATCACAATATATGATCAAGGAATATATAAAATCATGAAAAGCAGATATGGAAACAACTGAGGAAAGTTGATGAATTTTATTTTTTATCTGAGGGATGGATTATATGTAATAATAAGTCATGGGGAAAATTAAGCAATCTGGAATATACATGATTGGTAGATGAAACTCCAAAGTTGCCCTCATGGGCTTGAGATCAAACAGACACCATCCCATTAGACCACTAAAATCACCAACTTTTAGAGGGATGTAAACAACTGAATATCCACTAAAACACTCTCTCATTATTGGGCTGGAAAACAGCCACAAAGACATCCTACCATCAGATGGGTGAAATAGTCAGTAAAACATATTCCTCCGATTTGAGGACTGAAATAGCCACTACTTGTAAAGCATCCAGCCATTAGAGCACTGAAACTAAGCTACTAAAATACTTTTTCATCATAGTACTGAAAAATATTCATTAAAACAATGACCTTAGAAGGCTGAAAAATAGCTACCGAAACATTCTCCCATCAGAATGCTAAAAATGCCACTAAAAATATCCTGTCATCAGATGGCTAAAAATCTACACTCCCATTAAAAAGCTGAAAAAGAGCCACTAAAATATCATCCCATTAGAGGGCTGAAAAATAGCCACTAAAACACTTCAATTATAAGGCTGAAACGTAGCCAGTAAAATATCATCCCAGCAGAAGGCTGAAAATAGCCATTAAAACACACTCCATTAGAAGGCTGAAAATAGCCACTAAAACATCCACCCATTAGAAGGCTGAAACTAAACCATTAAAGCATCCACCTATTAGAAGGCTGAAACTAAACCACTAAAACACCCACCCATTAGCTTAGCTAAAACTAAACCAATTAAACACCCACCCACTAGAAGGCTGAAAAATAGCCACTAAAACACCCATCCATTTGAAGGCTGAAACTAAACCACTAAAACACCCACCCATTAGAAGGCTGAAACTAAACCACTAAAACACCCACCCATTAGAAGGCTGAAACTAAACCACTAAAACACCCACCCATTAGAAGGCTGAAACTAAACCACTAAAACACCCACCCATTAGAAGGCTGAAACTAAACTACTAAAACACCCACCCATTAGCAGGCTAAAACTAAACCAATTAAACACCCACCCACTAGAAGGCTGAAAAATAGCCACTAAAACACCCATCCATTTGAAGGCTGAAACTAAACCACTAAAACACCCACCCATTAGAAGGCTGAAACTAAACCACTAAAACACCCACCCATTAGAAGGCTGAAACTAAACCACTAAAACACCCACCCATTAGAAGGCTGAAACTAAACCACTAAAACACCCACCCATTAGAAGGCTAAAACTAAATCAATTAAACACCCACCCACTAGAAGGCTGAAAAATAGCCACTAAAACACCCATCCATTTGAAGGCTGAAAGTAAACCACTAAAACACCCACCCATTAGAAGGCTGAAAAATAGCCACTGAAACATCCACCCATTAGAAGGCTGAAACTAAGCCACTAAAGTATCCACCCATTAGAAAGCAGAAACTAAACTACTAAAACACCCACCCATTAAATGGCTTAAAAACAGCCACTAAAACATCCACCCATTAGAAGGCTGAAACTAAACCACTAAACACATTAGAAGGCTGAAAAATAGCCACTAAAATGGTAGTTTTTAATAAATTTATTATGCAAAAAGATCGGGATCAATATGAATCTTATTGATCAAAACTTGTGCAATAAAAACTTCAAGCCACAAGGAGAACTCCATTAAGTTTAATGTGTGAAAAGATGTTATCAAGTTCACCAATGATACTGTAATTTATGACTAACATTTTTTTCATTGTACATGTATCTAGGCTGTGCCCTTGTGCTTTCTGGTCACATACAATTCAATTCCCTTATACTGTAATGTTTGGCCAAATTAGTATACTTTCATGGTAAGACAGGCAAAACATACTTACATTCTATTCATGATCTATCTATGAAGCAACATTTATAATGACAAAAATAATATGCTGTACAGGTTTCTTTTTTGAGAAAAGTTTCCAATTGAGAACACCATAAAAACCTGGCAGAAGAAGATCATTGTATTATCCAGTAGAAAATGTTTGGCAGCAGTGAAAAAAAATGAAAATATTTTTAGTTTCAAGCCCACTACTGTGTACAACTGACCCATACATAGACTTCTTCCAGAAGCATTATGTTAGTTATTTCCAGTATTTATTTTCTACCAATCAGCAATCTACATTCATTTAAATAAGGTATTTAAAATGCCACAACACACAGACTGGTTCTGTAACTCATAAAAGGATTAACTGCCTGTGACCTTTTAGCACAGTCAAAACTGAATAAATGGTAGCAAAGTGCAGTAAAATACACACAAAAAGCAACCATCTACAGTATATATCTTTGCAAGATTGTGCTCCATGTCACAAGACAAAAATTAGGCAATTCCATCATGTCATAATGGGGCTTTATTCTATTGTTCAGGTCATGCAGCAAACTTCTGGTTCATCAGGATTACTTAGTGCTTTCATAATGCTCCAGTGAGCAAATCATAAACAATTTAAAAATTTTCACACTGAACTAATTCAATGAAGGTTTCAACAATTGAGGGTCTGATATGCATGCATGTAACCAGAGACAGGAACAAATAATTTAAATTACAGTGTACAACAAGTTTGAAAAGTACAGAATTCTCTACACTATATTATCAGCTATATTCTATCAGTGGCCATTCATGTTATTAATGAAGTGGTTTTCACTAAAAAGGTTACTTTATTTCTCACCTTTTTTGTAGAACTTTCATCAAGCACCAGCTGAGGAGTGACATTATTACTGTGAAGTTAGTCGCTGTGTGTTACATGTAGCTTCATGCAGTTTCGGTCAACAATGATACGTCAGAAAGTACATATACTCACATAACCAATGATCGGCACTTCTGATGCCAAGCAATGATGTTATTTTTTGGCACCAATGTTTAAAGACGAACATTACCACTGAATGAAAATGTTTCCTGCTGACACAAAACCAAACAATATAAAATGAATAAGATATTAGTTTGTGAAAAATTACTTTCTATTTGTAATAATACTGAAAAACAAAATGAGGTCAAGTTCTGATATTTTCACTTAAAACTGGTTTCTACCAGTATATTAAGCATGCAATATAAATTTCCCCCTCCCCCGCCAATAATCTTTCAATGTAGCACATAGATGAGAAGTCTTGCCAGACATGGCTTGGACTCATTTTAATACATGTTTTTATTTTTCATGCAACTTCAAAACAAAAGTGGCAAGTTTATTATATGCAACAATGACAGACAGACAGACAGACAGAGACAGAGAGAGAGAAAGAGAGAAAGTTTATGCATTATACCTTTTGATCAACATAATCCTCACCTTTGTCTGTAGATTTTTAAAATGACATTAATGTTTTAAAACCATGACGTTTTTTAAAATGTGCTGCAATTATCTTCATTTCAGAATTCTTCAACTGACACAATTTTGATGCTGCTGTTCATTTAGCAATGCTTTTTGTATTTAAAAAAGAATTTATGTAAATTGACTGGGTTATTAACCAGCTTTTATTGTTCTTTTTATTTTGCTATTAATTTATAGTCTGGTTCTATGGTCCAACTTGGTCATTATTAACATAAACGAGCTAAAAGCTTCAGAAATTAAAGGCTGAAATTCAAATGAGCCAATATTGCTGTAATAATCTGAATGAACACAGAACACACTGAGAATATTTGAACAAGCCTAGAATTAACACTAAATGGATGCAAAATAAACAGGAAATAATTTGGTTTTACAACTGCTGAATCCAAAGCCTCTCACACATTCAGTCTGGAGTAGATAGAGAGGTCTAACCAGGGATACCTATTTATAGCCATTAAAAATGATGAAGCCATATATTAAGACCAATCAATGCAAGCATAATTTGAGATAGACTTATTGGCCTTGGCCAGCATTTGACTTTAGCCAATATATAACACATTATTGATAGACATGACGTGATTAGCTCATGCCCAAAAAAATCTATAGCCAATTATTTTACAGTGAATACAATCTATCACAGAAACTAATTTCACAGTGAAGTTTGCATATTAGTATGCATTTCAGTTCAGTTTAAAGTGATGATGACAAGAGGCCTGAAAACGCTAACAAGACCTTCTCAATAAGCAAGTTAATATTGTTCCATAAGTTAGACCAATATTCATTAAGGTGTAATGAAATATGTACAGTATTGCCATTTTCAACTTGGAAATTATGCATTTGAATACTTGAGAAGTGTGATATGAGGCAACATTAAGTTAAAGTAAAAGTTCATAAAGTACACTTAGACCTTAATGACATCCAGTTCAGTTTCAGAAACTGCAATTCCAAATCCTATGTAAGTCAATAACTCGATCCTTACTAGAGGTGTAAACTTGATGTAGGTAGTCTATATTGTTGCTGTTGTTGATGGTGGTGGTTTTTTCACATGGCAGCAATCATCTCTCCTGCTGTGAGCAATACTTAGACTGACATGATAATTATTGTCATCCAGTAAATGTAATTGCTGCCTTTCTTTTCTTCCAGGCACAATGAAGAATCTGTATAGACCTTTGTTTATACTTCAGTGTGGACTTTATGGAATTATTAAGAGGCTAATGGGTCCTTGAGCCTTCAAGTGTTTTTGTTTGTTGAATGACATTTCTAGATAATGCTATTTAAAGCATTAGATGTGTGTAGTAGTACTGGTATACCAGTTTACCATGGTATTTTTTACAGGTGGTACATACCATGGTACCACTCCAGTGGCCTAGTGGTTACAGCATCCACCTCAGATGCAGGAGATCACAGGTTTGAACCCCAGCCGAGTCATACCAAAGACTTATAAAAATGGTACTAACAGCTGCCTCGCTAGGCGCTCAGCATTAAGAGGTTAGTGTTAGAACTGGTCGGCCTGGTGTCAGCATAATGTGACTGGGTAGGACATCATACTACATGACTGTGGCATGATGCCCCAGTGCTAGACATCACTCTAAACTGCCACACTGCAGACATCGTAGCGATATGACTGAAAAATTGTTGAAGTTATGTTAAAAATCCAAATCACACATACACACACATACACCACTCCCTCGATAACTTGCGCACAACGGGGTCCACAAACACAGACCGCGCTATAAGCAAGGGCGCGAGTTACCAAGGGACCCCAAAAAATTGAAAAAAATCACTTGGACATTGAGAAAACAGCGGGGGGGGGGGGTTGGGGGGTTGGGGTTAGGGAACTTCGTGTTTAATGACTGAATCCTCATTTTACATTCACGTTGATAATAACTTTTAATAACACACTTTTTCTAATGAAGTTGTTCGTTATTCTGTTTAAATAACATTTATTTTCAAAATGTCCAACATGTGAAACTGGTTTCAACAATCATTACGTTTACACGAAAACACTGCTTTTTGTTTTCTTGATGAGTCTGGTTCCCGGAGTGGTATGGCATTGTATCCTGCCAAAATGGGAGTGAAAAGAGCAGGGAACTAGACTAACTGTTGATACACTACCAAACAAGATTCCTTTTGTTCAAAACGCAAGCGAAATTTTCGTGAGACCATCATCTACATCGAATCTCAATTTTTGTGCTGTTCAATTAGTACAGTATTGATATCGTGATTTCATTGGAAGTAATAATGAAACTTTTTATCATTCTTGAGGATATCTCAAAGTGCCAGTTCAAGAATTGCCCACAATGGTCCATATCTGTGAAACCAAGCTCTTTATTTTACGAAGTATAGTATTCTTTTCGCTTGGTTGCCGTGCTATCTTTGATCACAGTTACCACTGAGTCGGTTAATTTAAGGTAGTTTATGTTACATACACAATAACATTTATAACAGTGTTCAAATGATCAACTGAAGTGAGTTCACCTGACATATGACCAGGGCAGCTAGATTTTAAGTTTGTAGGATTTTTGTGCCATTTAACTTTTCTTTTATTTCACCTCCATTATTTGATTCAAAAGACATAATTAACGTGATAATACAAAGAAGGCCAGCTTTTAATTCAGTGCAACAATGCAACAAATACTTCTGCAAGTCAGTTATCAAAACACGGTCGGCACCTAAATAGGTTCTCAGAGAAATGCTCGCAGACATAGCTGTTACGGTAGATTGACACATTTTACGTTTAATTACAAGAGGACACATTGCATTTATGATGATTACACTTAAAAGGAACTAGAAGATAGAACTAGAACACAAATTTCAATTGATAAAAAAATTATTTCATTTGCATTTATTTATTAAAGTATTGCCTCCACTCGGCGTAAGTGACATTTTCATTGATCAAAATTTCCTTACATATTGTTAATTGCAGTGTGCTAGGAATGTCACTTGGAAAGAAAATGTGAAAAAATTGTATGACTTATTTTTAAATTTGGTATTTCATAATGTTGATTAAAATATCCAGGTCCTATCTACCATTTTCGACGATAAAACGAGCGATATATCAAAGTTTTTGTAGCTAATTTTGATCGCGATTTCCATAAAGTTCATAAAATAAGGATCTATTTTTTGGGGTAATTTCTGGTTTTAAAAATTGGGATCCACACCTGACCCCGCGTTATAAGTGGGTTCGCGAGTTATAAGGGCGCGAGTTATCGAGGGAGTGGTGTACCATGATACTTTATCAATGTACTGGTACATCATTAGTTTCTGTCAGAAAATGTAAGGAAATTCCCAAGGAATATTGTTACAACAAGACATTAATGTGATTAACAGCATCTTTTCATTATTCATGATGAAATTGTTAAAACAATAATCTTTTTTTACAACTTAGTAGTGAATATTACAAATATAATTACAGTTAGGATCTTTTACTTACATCTTGGACATGTGCCACCTATGCCAATGCAGTGGCCAATGGAATGTTGTGAAAAATATTCCAGTCAAATCCATTAACTTTCAAACTGAAATTAAAGCACATGTCATGTTGTAGCTATTTACTAGCGTATGTGAATGTGTTAAGTATACAATGTATTCGTTGATAAAATAGGCTGGGGAAACTTTGAGTGGGATGCCAACACAGGGCAAGATATTTATCAGAGATGGGTAGTAAACATAAAAAAGTATACAATGTATAATGTTTAGCAACGTGGAACGAATTGCCCACTGAACTTAGACACAAAGACACAGTGATCTCATTCAACAGCGCTCTTCAAACTCAACTATTTCAACTGCAAGAACAGACTTAAAGAACTAATAATGTTTCCTTACCTTAAATATTTACAGCATGTTTTCTGTTTTCTAATTTCGTGGTGTTTGTTTTTATTTTTGTAATCATATCATTATATATGTCTTTTAAGTGTTGTCAAATGTTGTAAAGCACTTAGAGCTTCTAAAGATTAGGTGCTATACAAAGTCCTCATTATTATTATTATTATTATTATTCATTGGTAAGACTGCAAATCACCCTACAACTTTTAAGAGTGCACTTTTTTCTGAGAGAACTCTAGGTAATTTCCTGAGTCCTCTAAATATTTCTCATTTATTGCGTTTATTGAGTAAGAGTGTTTTATGTTTACTACCCATCTCTGATAAATATCTTGCCCTGTGTTGGCATCCCACTCAAAGTTTCCCCTGCCTATTTTATCAAAAGTGTAGCTAGAAATTTGTAGGCTTAACTAGTTACAGTTTTTAGATTGCAACTTATAAAACAATTAACAACACATAGCAACTATATATGTGTTATGTACATGCTCCTTAGAAACAAAATATTTTTTTGTATTTATACCAACTTTTTCAAAGGGATAAATGGGACAAAATATGACAAGTTGGTAACTGAAAACAAAATAATATTCACTTGACTTTCAGGAACAGTTTTGCAGTACATGTCCTGTAGACTGAAAGAATGTACTGTACCAAATGAAGTTGTATCCGCATCAACTTTAAATACATCTGCAAATTAATCTTCTACAAAAAATATTCAAATGATTATGCTTTTTCATACCCTTTCACCCTTATACTTTGCAATAATAAACTCATCGCCTGACCAAGTCTGCAATTATAAGTACATTTGTTGAGCTGCTTGCAAAGAATACAGCAGCAATGGTGCTTAATAAAGTCTGCATAAAAGCAGTAGGTCTATGGTAAATGTTGTTGTAGGTTTAATGCCATTTTTCAGCACACAATAGGCTATTCATGGAGGAAGAACCTGGGAAAAAATCCCAGGAAGAACATCTGACCATAAGAAGCTATTGGCAAGCTTTCTCACATACCCACATAAAAATCTGGCAGAGCTCGAGACTCAAACCCATGTGGACAGAGGTGAGATGTCAGTGATCTTTAACAGTGAGCACTTTTGACCACTCTGCCACCTGGGACCCTTATGGTGTGTGTGTGTGTGTGTGTGTGTGTGTGTGTGTGTGTGATTGAGATTTTTAACATAGTTTTAACAATTTTTCAGTCATATTGCTACAATGTCTGCAGTGTGGCAGTTTAAAGTGATGTCTAGCACTCAGGGCATCATGCCACAGACATTTAGCATGATGTCCCACCCAGTCACATTATACTGACGCCAGTCTGACCAGTCCTAACACTAACCTCTTAATGCTGAGTGCCAAGCGAGGCAGCTGCCTGTACCATTTTTACAAGTCTTTGGTATGACTCGGCCAGGGTTCAAACCCACACCTCCCACATCCATGGCGGATGCTCTAACCACTAGGCCACTGGAACGGTCTATGGTAAATGGAAACAAGTGTTCTTGGGAAAATATGTCACATATACATGTATACATGTATTTGGTGTGGAAGTGTTACACAGTGGCTGGACTTGAGGAATATATTTGGTTGGTTCTGTGTGGTTTAATGACATTTTTCAGCACATGATACACTTTACATGGCAGCTAGTGGAAGAACCCAGAAAGAACCACTAACCCACAGGAAGCTATTGGCAAGCTTTCTCACATATCAACATTGGTCAAGCTGAGACTCAAACCTGCACAGGTGGTGAAGTGAATGAACAGTGTCCATTCAGCCACCTAGGGCCCCCACTACAGGATGTATCTAGGATATAAACATTTTTATATAATAAGCAAAACATTGTAATGTGACTGGAAGAATTAAAACAAAGCTCAATGTTTCTCATATTCTTTATTTTATTAATTGAATACTGCATGGAATGATGTTACACATTGCTTCAATGGCTTTTTCTTTCTTCTTTCAAATTCCCACTAATAATTTTCATTTTCTTTTGATTTGTTAAGAACAGAATCTCTCTCTCTCTCTCTCTCTCTCTCTCTCTCTCTCTCTCTCTCTGTCTTTCTCTCTCAGCTGTGGTTATTAAAATCACTGTATTATATGAAGTACTATACCTAAATATTCTCTTTCATTCATCTGTCACAATACATGAATGTTTATGCATTTAGTGGCCATGTCTTTTAATAATAAAAGGCATTGTGAACAGCTTAAACTCCACATTGTCTGTTGTTACTCAGCTCACAGGCTAGTTACTATCATGCAGTGTAGTGGACATCTAATATTACATAACTATATTGCTGCAACTTTCCTATAGGGGCAATAAAACAATCTATATAGCCACAATGTTGACATCCATGATGACCAGAATCCAGTAATGAGAGACAGCACCATGGATTAATTAATTTCCAGCATGGAAAAGCAGAATTTTCAAAATTTGATACACTTGTAGTTATCATTCAGTGCCTTCATCAACTTCACATCAAAATGCTTCTGTGTCACAAGGATGAATGTCAAATATTTTCCACTGTCTGGATATGTGTTCAGCACAATACCACCTTATCTCTATCATCAGTCTATTGAAGGGATACTACTCTCTAATAAACATGAGATTTAAAATCACTATCAGAGTAAATTTTGGACTGGACCAATAAGTTGTTCTCCATCACTTTTAATAATTTCTGGCATTTCTGGCTGTATTGGAGAATGGACAATGCAAGAAGCAGTTCAGTTGGATATGATCTGCATTCATACATTAGCAGCTCACACAGGAGATCAATTAACAGCTGATGGATTGACAGGTCATCATTTTCTGCGAGAAATTGCTAATAAAGATTGAATGTTTGGAAAAATTTGATACAATGGATTGATACAAGAGGGATTTGACTGTTAAGCTGTCTGTGTATAAAGGTTAGTTCACATTATTCAATTGTTACAAGCAACCAGATATTGCAAATTGTGATTAAGCAGACTAACCAACATCAAATTTGCCATGTACAGTTTTTCTCGGCCATGACCAGTAACATCACAAAAAAAGAACAATGATGGAGAGATGATATATCCCCCAACCCCACCCTTCTACTTATGTAAATACTGACCTACTGAAAGTAACCTGTGGCCCAGCATTCTCAATTTTAATTCTACCTATGCTAATTGTACTATATAGTCCAGTACTAAATTCTACATATACAACCAAAGCTGTAAATCGCTACCACCCATGGGAAATGACAAAACTGGCCTTTGTACACAGGTAACCTCTGTACTCAGGTTCACATTTCAAAATTGGTTTTTGAACAAATAACATGCAATGAATATAATTTTTACTGCTGTTGTTGTTGTTGTTGGTGGTGGTGGTGGTGGTGGTGTTGTTATCAAGATTGCTTTATGTTCACTTTGGAAAAAATCACAAAATATATGCATATATTGTTTTCTGCCAAATTTATTTTCTACACAAGATTACTGTATCTGCTCACTTTAATTCATCCCATAAATTAAATCATCACTGATTTAAAATAATCACTGATTTTAATTTGTTTTATACACCATGAGAAAACATTAATTTAATGTAACTACAGATTGACAGCTTATATACAACTAAAAAGAGGATTGACTCAATGGTCTGCCAACTTGTATACATTAGGCTTGAAAACAGCTGATCATAATTCATAAACAATACCTGGATTCGCATGTAACTTTCTTAAATCAAAAGACAGTCAGCTTATTGAGGCCTCTGAAGAGTAGGAAATCAAAATAAGAAGTATATGGCATTTTTTGTGACCCATGAACCAAAACTTTACAAACCTAAATTTACAGACATGTTTTAAATATTGAATGACCCTGACCTTAATGAAAAGGGATGTAATTGCATCTCTTGTCAAAGATGAACTTTTTTTTATTAGAAATAGCTCTAACTCACAAGCAAATAGATGAAGATATTCCAGTAAACCAGTCACAATGACACAAAGGAATCTTCCATTTCTCCTGCTACAATAACACAGCTACTTTTCCCAACCATCCAGCAGATGAACTGCTGACTTGCTTAATATATCTTATTTGGGTAATTTATATTTTTATTTTGTTAATCCATGAAAGGATTTTGATTTTTGGGGGGGATTGCCCGTCATCTCATTATATCATCTAATACTACTATGTATGATGGGTCATTTTTCCCAATTTCTATTGTTCTTACATAAAGGTCATTACAATTCACCCACTTACACTTTACCACTCTAAAAACTGGGGGCAAAGGGGTATATATTACATCACAGTTTTCTAATATGCCCTTAACATGATAATTTTACTCATATTGATAACACTTTCTTTTTTTCCCTGGAAGAGTTACAGTTTGAAATCTTCCTTGATTCAATATCAAACTGTGTCAGACTTGAAATCCATTGAATACATAACAATGGACTTGAATGAAATTACTCTTCCAGCAGAAACAAGGGCTGGAAAATTTAAATATATTGAAAATAATTTTGAGAGATGAACCATTTCTGCAATAATTTAATGGAAAATAAATTAAATTTTAAATTGAATTCATTCCACTGATTTATACCTACTTATACTAGCATCCATCTTTATGGAGAAAAATTCCATTATACCATATATACTCGCTTATAAGTTGAGTCAAACTGCAAACAACAAAGGTCGTGATCTGCCATCATGGCATAATGCACCTGCAAATTAGGGTATATGCTGTACTTCTGATTATTCCTAACAAACTGTACAGACCATGATCTGCAGTGCATTATGCAATGGCAGATCTGGATCTGTGCAGTTTGCAGTTGGACTCATCTTATAAGCAAGTACATAAGGTAAAAATGGTTTTTTACATAGATACAACTGTGGCAAGAATGTTACAGTATACTTCCTTTCCATGTGGAGATCAACAAAATAGTATGTGCTTTGCATGATGTCAGGTTACTGTAACTGGGTGGATAACATATGGATGTTGTGAAATAAACATGCAGACAATATCAGCTATCTTTCCTATTTTTTGCCAAGACTTCATATGAATCCAGGATGTAATGTTCTGACACCAAACCAATTTACAAAATTCAGAAAACTGTGTCATAAATTCTACTGATGCAGTCTTTAAATAAATGATATCATAAATTAGTTCAACACATGTACTTTCCTTGCATGATCAAATGCATGCAGAAACTTGTGAGATTGGCATAACATTTATCTGATTTTGGAATGCAATGTCGAATGTTATGTTGAAACATGGTTTATGAATTATTTTGATAATTTATTAAATATTTATACTGAGGATCTCTGCATTATTTCAAATATGTATAGTTAAGTTTTTTCAGTAAAACTGAACACCAATTATTGTTCTCCTAATGAACTGATGAACATTGCATCAGCATTTAATCATGACACCTCACTGACATAAAAAACTTGTGAAAATTTCAGTGTTCAAATTTATTTTACTACTAATTAAATAACAAATTTTATCTCTCTATTGTTGACTGCAAGTAAAATAAGCACCATCTTTAAGTTTTGTTGACCATTTCAGGAAACAGATACATTTTTTTTTTACAGATGTAGCACTTATTTTATGACACTGAATTCAATATGATATTACCCTCTGGTCCAAGTGTTATTCAATAAATGAGCCAAACTTCACCACTACAACTGTCTGAGACCAGCAGCAACTATCTTGGCAGGAGTATAACCTAACATGAATCAGTTGCTAGGACATCATTCATACAAGTCTCTATGACACTTGCAAGCTGAGTCATCATAAATGAAAAATATATTCCACAAATCTTACCTAAATTCTGTTAAAATTCCTCTTGTAACAGCTTTGCATTCACACAGTCCTCCCAATATCTGTTACAGGTTTTGTTTGGTCATACACTCAGTTCATGGACTAGCTCTGATCAGTATGTAGGCATCACAGAAAGATCAATATGCAATGGACACCATGTCTGAATATAGAATATTCTATTAATCAATTGTAATCACTGAACTCCACTGGGAATGGAAGAGTCCATTCTAATAAAAGGTGATGAGTGGTACAAATAAATCTTTTTATTGAATTCCAAAGCTTACAAATACTGACATCGCAGCAGAGATCTGACTGGTCTGCATCCAAGGCTCACTTATGGAACTCTGCAGTAGGTATACAGAGTCTATCTTTTTCACCAAATAAGAAACTTTACTTTAGTTCTTGGGTCAAAAATCACTTGCATGCAAATCAATCAAAAAAAGAAAGATAAATTATGATACATGCCTTATAAATGTAGTCTTTTAAAGATACAATATAACCACTTGAAATTCTGACATACTGGATTTGTCTGTTTACAGCAAATTACATACACAATACACCACGCCATATATCACAAAACTGTAATAAGCATGAAACTGAATTTAACAGATGCAATAAATTAAATGCTTGATAGTTTGTAATTTACTCAGATTTTAAGATTATATGTAAAATATGTTAATAATAGAAAAATAATCAGCTCCATTGATCTGTTATTCAATTAATCTGTGTAATAAATATCTGAAATAATTAATTTGCCAAAATACAAGGACACCAAATTGCACACATAAACACAACACACTGTTAATCTTAGAAAGCATTCAGAACTAATTTTTTGAGATATGCTGCATGTATGAATGAAGATCATACCATATGTGTGTGCATGAGCGTGTATGAAGTTGCACTTATTTACAATCTGGTCTCTTAAATCCAACACAAGCCATCAAAACTGCTACACGCCTTTAAATAAACTATTTCCATTAACTGCATCACATTTACATGACAATGTAAGTCAATATGTGTGTGTGTGTATATATATATATGTGTGTGTGTGTGTGTGTGTGTGTGTGTGTGTGTGTGTGTGTGTGTGTGTGTGTGTGTGTGTGTGTGTGTGTGTGTGTGTGTGTGTGTGTAGTAGTAGTAGTAGTAGTTTAATGGCATATCCACATAATAATGGCTATATGGTGCTATTAAAAGTTCTAAAACTAGATAAATATAAAGAATTGCAAAAATATTTAGAAAGGTAAGCTCTTCCATTAAAACATAAATATCAACTACAACAAGGTAAAAGACACATGGTCACAATTCTGTATAAAGGTTATGAAACAAACACTCAAGTTAAAGATGTTAAAATTCTGTACAAGGTATATGAAACAAAGATAATGGTAAAGGTGTTAAAATTCTGTATATGAACAAAGATAACGGTAAAGGTGTTAAAATTTTGTACAAGGTATATGAAACAAAAAATAAAAATAAAGCTCTTGAAATTCTGTAAAAGGTTATATATTTAATTTGTTTTTGTTTTTTTCCATGTGTCATATTTATAACTGTATTTTGGACCTGACCTTGTCAAAAATCAAGTTCATTCCCTACCTGACCAATAACTTCCTTTTTAGTAAACAAATAATACATAGCTAATATTTTTATAAGAGTGTGGGTTAAATATTAGGATCATTATCTTGGTCTGAGTCAAGGGCATTATGTTTGCCATGTTCTTTATTACAATTTTAGTAACAGATTTAAACTTGTAAACAATCCAGAATGAAAACTCCACTAAATAGACATAGTATTTTCAGAAAATGCTAATTATGACCTAGGTCAGGTAAAGAAGTTTATAATCTTGTTAACTTGCTTTAACATCTTTATGCAGAAAACATTTGCATTCTTGTGTTCATGCATTGATTTGGGTGAAATTATTTATCAAAATTACTATTCACTTTAAATACAAAGTGCTCATCTATAATATTCTTGATTTATAATATTCTTGGACAGAAACATGAACTTTGAATTGTAGGGAATTCAGACAAGGACATCTTGGATTATATTACTATGATTCATTGAAATACTGTTCACACATCTGCACATCACAGGCTGCTAAAGCATATCAATAAATTCAGTGTTGGATCCTATTTCAAACACCACTTGAATTTTATAAGAACTTTATTCATTAGAATTGGCGATAAAACTTTTTGGACTATTTTAGGATTTTAATTTCTTTTAAAATTTTCACATTGTATTCCTGGGAAAAAATTATTTCTTGAATTTTACAAACTTTGTTGGATATCGCTCTTTTCTGTTACTTAGTTTAAGACCATAGATTTGTAATAGTATTTGAAACAAACAAATAAAGGTAAAAACTACATGTAAAAAATATAAGGCTAAAATTAAGTCAGACCAATATGACAGATTACTATATTTACTATCATCTCATGTGTACAGTACTTTTAAAATTAAGTCAGACCAATACAGCTATGTACCATATTTACTTTCATATATGTGTACAGTACTTTCAAATGTTAACCATGCACTGTATTAACAAAATATTTTTAGTAAGAAGCTTGGGCTCAAGCTCAAAACCTCCAAATCAAACATAATTCATCTTAGAATGTCACTGAAGTTTGGCAGACTAGTAGAGAAAAGCATGTCAAAGAACAATCTGAAATTTATTTTGATTCAAGCTTTATTCTAATTTTCTCTTATTTTTATTTATTTATTTTGAAAAAGCATAAATAACAACATTTCAGAATGTAAAAGGTGATATTTATTATAACATTTTGCATGACCTCAGAAAAATTCAGTTTTGGGCAAAATTCAAGTTTTTGTGACAAATTAAAATAATTGGACAAATTCAACTTTTTCCAACATTCATATTTTTAAGGCAACCCATCAAATTTAGGATATTTCAAAGTTGTAAAAGTTATGATATTAAACTTGTACAAAATCTTGATGATATATGCCCATACTTCAATTTTGATCAAAATCTAATCAGAAAGTGGGTGTCCAGAGTGGCTACAAGCTCAGCCAACCAAGACTTATAAAAATGGTACTAGCAGCTGCCTCGCTAGGTGCTCAGCATTAAGAGGTTAGTGTTAGGATTGGTCGGCCTGGTGTCAGGATAATGTGACTGGATGGGACATGATGCTACATGTCTGCTGCATGATGCCCCAATGCTAGATATCACTATAAACTGCCACAATGCAGACATCATAGTGATATGACTGAAAAATTGTTAAAGCTACATTAAAAATCCAAATCACACACACACACACACACATGCACACACACACAGAGCCAACCAGGTTCAAGCTAAATTCAGTAACATGAATGGATCTTGCTCTTTATAGGACCCATGAAAGATCTTGATGACACAAGACCATATTTGAAGTCTGATCAAAGCCAGATCTGAAATATGGCTTCATGAGTGGCATTATACAAGCTCAGCCATATAAATACAAGATTACCATATTGGTACATGTGGATATCTCTCAATGTCAAACTCATCCAAGTTCTTAATGATATCAGTATAGATTCATGTTTGATCAAAATCAGAAGAGAAATGCAACCACCAGAATAGTAACAAGCTCAGCCAATCAGATGTGAGACTACATCTTTGGGATAAGTTGATCTTGCTCACCATTGAAATTGTTTGAGATTTTAATGATATAAGCATATATTCCAAGCTGTTCAAATTCGGATCAGAAATACAGCCTCCAGAATGGTAACAAGAATGGCAAATCAGATGCAAGATCACATTATTAATATGCATGGATCTTATTTATTACTAAACTTGTCAGAGATTCTGATGAGAAAGAGCCATATTTTCCAAGTTTAAATCAGATCAGAAATATGAATTCCCAAGTTGTAACAAGCAACTACTGACAGATGGACAACACATGAAGGGCATAGGCCATCATGGCTTACTGACCAGGTGAGCTAAACTCATAAACCACAAAACATTAAAAAGTTACCAAATTTCAAAAACATACAAATTAGAGCATTTGTTGTTTGTTTTTTTCAGGTTATGATAAGACAACCATGGCTGATCATCCACTGTATATTTTCAGTTTGTACTCGCACACCTATGAGAGACTGGTGTTAGTCAAGTTTAAATCACAGGAGTTGGCCATTTTATAAATAGAATACAACAAAAATTTGGGACAACACAAAGTAACCATCTCTATAATTTATGGTTAGGTGTTTGTTTATAGCAGGAAGGACAACAAGACTGAGAAGACAGATAACTGAATTAAGCAATGAAACAAGACTGAGAAGACAGATAACTGAATTAAGCAATGAAAATGCAAATTGAGGATCAACAGACCTCTGAATTAGAGTATGACCTCTGAATTAGAGTATGCAAAAATAACATGCTCCATCATTGTTGCTGCAGGCTACATTTAGCGATTTCAATAAAGCTCATCATTTTAACCGAGTAACGTAAAAAGTACAGCTCATTACAACATACATAAACGTACTTATGCAAGCATGTGCAGTTTTATGCTGCAGGTCACTTTTGGCGACTTCCAGTGAAGATTGCATATAGATATAAAATGGAATTAAATAGCTATAAAAAGGCATAGTAAAGTTAATGAGATAATGGCATTGCTTTCTATGAACACTTACAGACATAATGAAGCCAAAGTGCCTGAAATTTTGGGCTCATATCACCACCACACAGACAGGGTTCAGACTGCCACCACACAGAGAGGGCTCAGACCACCACCACACAGAGAAGACTCAGACTGCCACCACACAGAGGGCTCAGACCCCCACCACACAGAAAAGGCTCAGACCACACCACACAGAGAAGACTCAGACCCCCACCACACAGAAAAGGCACATACCACAAACACACAGAGAAGGCTCAGACCACCACCACACAGACAGGGCTCAGACCACCACCATACAGAAAGTGCTCAGACACCTCCAGCACTCTCTGTGTAGCCAAAAATGATGATGACCTGCATCGAGCAACCAATGCAGGGAAAATACAATGAATAAAAACACCCAAGAACTAGTTTTGAACAATGCAAAAAACAAAGAAACTGTGATTCTGTTTTTCTCAGATGTTGCAGAGCTCTGCACATGAAGAAATCCTGAAATGTTAGTATTCAAAGTCCCTAAATCCCACTGAAAGAATGAAGTGTCGTAAGTTTGTAGAGTGTCTGTTTGATTGAGACTGTTGTAGTGGTCTGTGTACTCACAAGACCTGGGAAAGGTGGAAAGCAGAACTAGGCTGCAGTAAGAACTGTAAGATGTGCAAAACAACCAAGGTCAGTAATGAATTACAAACTGGAAATTCTTTCACTCAAATGGATGTATTTCTTGAGGGCATCTGACTGCACCTACCAAGAACCTGAATCTGACAGACAGACCCATAGCAACCTCTGTTTCTGCGCTTATCCTAAAAACTATGACTTTTGAATAACTGAGGTTTAAAACCACATATCAGGAATAATGTATGCAATGTTTGGTTGAACTCCTGCCTTGTTATGGGCAACCCACAAGAGGTAAGACAGAGTGGTCCCAAATTATAAACTCACAGATGTAAATAATGTTTCTTTGCATGGACAGGGCAATGGTCTTGTACTTTTTGTGGAAAAAAACTTAAGTGTTAAAGGGTAACTTTGGAGTGTTTGTAATGTGTAAACTCTACTAATAAACCAGTGTCACTGATCAGAACCTGAGAGAGACAATGTAGGTTTGGGTTTCTGCAACCAGGTTATCTAACTGCCATATCCTCTACCTGCAGGAATGTATGAAGTGCGAGCAGAAACATTGATTTAAATAGCGCTTTGTTTAAGGGATTGTGTGTGAAACTAGACAGGACTATAATGGTAAAATCAATTTTTATTTGGTAATCTGGCATCTATTTGTGGAAAATGTTTATGAAGCATTTGCAGAAGCTTATGGATAAGAAAGAAATTGGTTGGGTCAGGGATATTGTTCAGTTTGTGCACATAAACAAGAGCCGAGATATAGGTAGATATAATAGATGGTGCATAACGTTTGTCAAATAGGTAAAAAGTAATAATAATAAAAATTGTGCAAAATTGGTACTTTAAACTGGAAAAGTGCTGTCATGTTTTAAAGCAGTTCAGTGCAATGGAGCATTAGGGCCAAGTGGATTTATTTATCCTGTGGAAAGTAACTAGAAATTTCAACTTAGTACATCAAAATATCGACTTAGTATGTTAAAATTTTGAGTTATTATCTTCAAATTTCGAGATACTATGTGGCATATGTAAATTGGATGTTGAAGAAGTAGGCCATAGTGAAAGAAGAAATTTGTTGAGACAAAAAAAGAAAGATTTTCTCTTCTGTTTAAAATGTTTGTCTTCCCTCTCAAACAAAGTTGCGAGAAGTTATGGCGTTTCTGCTGTTTGTTTCTTCCTTCATTCCTATATGTTTGTTTGTATACTCCTTTGTCATACATTTGTCATAACCTCAGTATTTTGGACTCTATTTTGCATCTCAAAGACATTAATACAGTATACATGAAGTAGGTGACAATGACCTGATTCATGGTTAATTGATTTTATATTTGCCTTTATTCATTTGTTGCCCCTCTATTATCTTTGACCCTATTTATTATATATAGTTGATGCAAACTATGTATGGATGCATCAATAGGTTTCTCTGACTTAATTTTTGTGCATGAGTGATGTTTATATTTTTTATATGTAATAGTGCAAATCTAGCCATCCTATCCAGTTTGTATATTATCAAATGCACAAATGCGCTCCTGTTAGAGGAGGGAATTGTGTTTATGTGCAAATATCTTCTTTACATTCTTTATAAAAATCATTATTCTTTCAGGATGAGAAGTTTTGCAATCTTATTATGTTCCTTTCTTCCACTGGATAATAAACAATATAATGCACTTACGAACAACATTTAAAGTAGTTATTTGTCCACCATAATTTTCTCTAGCTATTGAGCTTCATCAGCTGACTAAACTTGTGCACTGAAAATGTTCCAATTGTTATTATGAACAAGAATTATGCAGTAAATTAACCCATGATATGCTCATAATTTTTACTGAATATATTATCACTGAAACAGAATTTGAGAACGTTTATAGTGGATAACTTCAGGAGTTTTGTATTCTTTTCACCTCAAAACTGATTAATTTTCTTGCTCATGTAAATATTTCTGAGATTCTTTTGTATTCTGAAGTAAAAATAACTGAAAAAAGCTACCATGTTTGCATTGACAGTGACTCCTACCACTCCATCTTTTCATACGCCCACTATAGGGTGGAGTGTACAATGTTATGATGACTGATAGTCCGCCTATCTGTTACCAATTTGGTTTCCACACAATAAGTCCAACATTTATAGTTACCAAACTTTGTGAATTGCTTGAATTTTGGGTAAAGAAAAAGCCGATCAATTTTGGGGTCAAGGGTCAAAGGCCAGGGTCACTATGACTAAAAGAAGACAAATAACTTCTACACAATAGAAATTTTCACATCATAGACCTAGACCAAACATTGTGAATGGCTTACACTTGGGGATGAGGTAAAAGCCTATTGAATTTAGGTTCAATCAAAGGTCTAGGTCACTGTGATTGGAAGAAACAGATATGGTTGTTTCATAAAAGTTTAGTTATCTACAAAGAGGAATATTAAACAAGTAACAGGTGTATAATGTGCCATTTACTGTAATCTGATTAAAAGTGAGTTGCAAAACCTTGTGGAGAGGCAGTATTGCTGGACGTCTGGCGTTTATCAAATTGTTGTGATTTTAACAGTTATGTTGCCTTTTGACTTAAGAGGCCAGCAATAGTATATTTTCATTTTTGTTGTGGCTAAAGTTATTTATAATATGTTATTATTATTCTCAATCAGAGTACCAAAGGTATATTCGTAGCTGTTTTTCAAATATTTTAGTTCATGCAGACCTTTGTACATTAGATAACGATTGTTTGTAATGAGACAAAATATTTTGTGATGTAAACCCATTTTGGGATATGCAATACTTAATTAGCATTGGATATAATTTGTAATACTGTACTGTTAGCATTGTCTCAAGCCACAGCTGATAATCCGCTATGCTCCTTTATCAACCGTGGCTGCCTGTGCAGAGATTTCCCTATTTCTAATGAATATGTATAAATCTGCTCAACCAATCATTGCAAGCATGAGTCAGTTTTTCTTGTAGTTGTGACAAATTGATCGTTCATACTGTTTAAATGAGTCAATCAAAGTATCTCACTTGAGTCTTCCATATTGTAACCAGTGCTAAAGGATGTGTATCTGCACAAATTACCACAGGATAATAACTTGAATTTCCAAGTTACTAACCCAAAATTTCAAGATACTAAGTTGAAATTTCGAGTTATTAGACAAAATTTTGAGATAATAACTCAAAATTTTCAGATAATAACTCAAAATTTTGAGATATTAAGTCGAAATTTCGACACATTAAAACTCAAAATTTCTAGATACTAAGTCGAAATTTGAGATAATAACTCTAAATTTAGAGACAATAACTGGACATTTCGAGATGTTAACTCAAAATTTCGAGATACTATGTCGAAATTTCAACTTCCTTGGCACAGGATAGATAAATAAATCCGTTTGGCCCTAATACTCATTCGTAGTTCATAAATCAATGTGGTGGTTTCAACTGCGCCAGCTGAAGAATCGAGAATGAGCACATTTGACAAACATGGATAATATTATTCCTAGTCTTTAAATGTCAGTAGTTACTGGACCTGTTCTGGAATTTTGTCTGCATTTGATGCAAGCTGGAGAACTCTTTGCACCTTTTTCAAGTTGATAAAATATTATAAAAATTTGTGTCAACGAGAAATAACATTATATGTACTATCATTCATTTTGGCTTAAATTTTCGTTGCATTTTATTGATAAAACCACTCCTGTGTTTAAATAAATACTGTGCCTAGTTTCTTGCACACTGTTTACTTCCAGTCACTCTAAGCCTGTAACCCAGCATTTGAGCTGAGTCATTTGACTGGATGAATTGTGACGATATTGTGACCCCACTTCCTATTGTCCACGTCACTGACAAGACATCTGCGCTAACCAAAGTTCCAATATCTACACCTTGACGATCAGATATTTCTGTGCTTCGTGTCTGTGAATTTCTTTCAGTGGGGCGGCAAACCAACGCATCCAATCAAAATCAACTTGTTCAAATTTGAACACTGTTCCTACATGATCTCTGGAATGGACTCATAATAAAGCAATTTCTACTGCCAGTCCTTGTTTGTACAAATTCATCCTTTCACTCAAATACACCTGTAATACTTACCAAATTAATTGATCTTTGGCTGAAGGAAATGGATAATGGATATATGACTGGGATTGATTTCCTTGACTTCAAGAAAGCCTTTGCTCTTGTTGATCATGAAATTCTACTGCAAAAGTTGAACTGTTACAGGTTCAACAATCCTTCTTTAAACTGGTTTAGATCATACCTAAACCAAAGGTCTCAACAATTAAGCATTGGCAATATTAACTCTCAAACTTGCACTACCGGTATTCATTCAGGGGTCCCTCAAGGCTCAGTTTTAGGCCCTTTCCTCTTCCTTATCTATATCAATGATCTACCATTAAATAATGAATCCACAAATACAGATTTGTTTGCAGATGATGCAACCTTGTATACATCTAGTTCTGATACTGAAGTTATCCAAATGAGATTAAACTCAGATCTTATTAGAGTCCAGAACTGGGCACAACAAAATAGTATGGTAATTAATGAAGGTAAACAAAATGTATGATTTTGGGGACATCACAAAAGCTACACAAGTCAGGGAACCCAGAACTATTTCTTGCAATAAATAATCATCCGTCAGAAAATGTCAAACATGAAAAGCTTGTAGGTGTGTCCGTAGATAATAATTTATTATGGAATGACCTTACTGATAAGCTTTGTAAAACAATGTCATCCAAAATTGCCCTACTCAGCAGAATTAAGAAATATTTACCTGTGGAAACTTGCAATCTATACTACAAGTCATATGTTCTTCCAACAAGGATTATTGTTCAAATGTATGGGGAAACTGTGCTAAATCTGAGCTTGACAGGATTTATAAACTTCAGAAACGAGCAGCACGTGTAATTTTAGATGCATCTATTGATCATCCCTCAAAAGCAATTTCTACAGAACTCAGATGGTTCACAATATATGACAGGATAGATTTTCACAAGGCAGTTCTTTTATATAAATGTCTACATGGAATTGCACCAGAGTATCTTCAGGACTTATTTTCAGGCCTTTTTCAACACAATACCAGTTGAGATTAATATCACATGGAAACCTAGCAACAAAACCAAGAACAGAGCAATTTAAAAAGAGCTTCCAATACTCTGGTACAATTCTGTGGAACAAGCTTCCACTACATGTAAAATCAGCTGAAAACATTAGAGTATTTAAGAAGAGATATCATGAGCTTGCATGTGTTTTTAACAGATAATGGAATTTAGTATTTTAATACTAAACATGTTAAAATAAACAGTAATTATTGCTATCTTCATATAATGTGCATTGTTATACTCTCATTAAGAGGGTCTCAAGGGAGAATAGTCTTTGACTAATGAGTCACCCTCTATAAATAAAGCATTATTATTATTATTATAGCCTCCACCATTTTCGACCAATGTACAATGCACCACTGTAACACGCTATTGGTTAGTTGGCATTATATACTAATGGAGGCAGCTCATAAAATCCAATAGATGTCGTTTGGACAAACACTGAAATATCTGATCGATCCACCAAGGTGTCGATAAGGTTAACATATCGGAACCATGGCTAGGGAGGATAATGTTTCATAAAGTCTCATAAGTTTCATCATACTTGGCATATATAAATATGATCCTAAACAATTCATTCTATAACATGCTCAATAAAATCATACATGGCATAAATAATTATCAACTTAAAAAAATTCATTCTTCAACATCCACACAAACATCATACTTGACATAACAAAATGTGACAATTCGTTCTATCACATGCTCACTAGCCCCTTTTACCTTGCATTCTTGTTCACAGAAATTTATAAAGCTAAGACAATTCATTCTGAGACTGTTTTGGTCACCACGATGACCTTGGAGACAAGGTCCAAGTCATATAAAGTTTACAATAAGGTTGTGGTTAAGGTGTTTAAATTTGCTTATATTTCCTAAACTCCTTTATGGATTTGTTTATAAATGGAATGAGTCATAACGATGCTGAGTACTCGTTTGTTGACATACACATATGGCCTTAGGGTCATGGTCAAAATCATAGAAAATTTGTGTTAAAGTGTTTGCTTAATTGTTCTGGGCTAAGGTGGGGAGGTTGTTTGTTGCTGTTCTTGTTGGCTTATATTTTGGCCCACCCACCAAAGCCTGTCCACGGGCCCAACCATTGTAGAATGGTATTGGGGCAGACTTTTCTTTTCCCATGTTTTACATTGTGCCAGGTGTTTTTCCCAACAATTTACCCTTTGTTCAGTTGCAAAATGTCCCTTTCAGTTCTCACAATTGTAAACATGAATTTTCTTTGCAAAGAATGAACTACATATGAAATGTTGGATATTTCAAATTTTCCAAATCAACTATTCCCTTTGAAGATTATTGAACAACAAGTTACAATAATAATAATAATACAATTAAGAGGTGGAGCCAGCGACCACTCAACCCATACCCCAAAAATGAGCACGAAGCAACCAGAACATTTCCTATAGAAAGAGTTCTTTACAATTAGATGGCTAAAATTATGCCATGGAAATGCTTAAAATGGAGAAGCTCCCCCATAACTATATGTCTGGATCCCTCCCACCCCCACCCCCAATAAAATTAGGTGTCTTTCTGCTTGTGAGATACACGTTTACATTTCAAGAGTCCTTTTTGGATGATAATTTCATTCCTTACGAGATCCTGGGAGAAAATACTTTTGAGGCACACAAACTTTTCTTGCTGGAGGTGTGCAACAAAGTCAAAATGTTTGCCATACATATGCCAGAAAATTACTTCGATTCCTTTTTACAACATTATGCTACAGTCAATACACAGCCATGGAACCCTTTCATTTCAATGGAATACAGAGTTTATTCAACATTAAAAACAAGAACAACAACAACAACTCCCCAAGAAAAGAAAAAAAAAACCCATTGGTTTTTGATATTTTGGTGACGAAAATTAACCCTGCAAGGACAAAAATGGGAAATGTAAAAACAATTTGCAGTTGAAAGTGCAAACATTATAAGGAATATTTGGAATATCACAATTTCTAAAAAGGAGTTCTTGTCTTATCTTCAGGTGTATAGCGTAAAATAATAAAGTGTCCTTAAACAACGTATATAACGTTAACAGGCAATATCAATACACAGTTTGACTCAACATGTGAAATTGTAATTCTCAACGTATGATATGAAACTTCCAACTACCGCTGTGTAATAATAACAATAATAATAATGATAATGATAATAAAGACTTTATTTAGAGAAGGTAACTCAGTCACAGAACTAATCTACCTTGAGGCCTTCTATCTGTCATGTACAATATATACAGCATATACAACACGATGTGAAGAATTTGGCTTGACACTAAATAATTAAGTGATTTTAAAAGTCAAAGTATCAAGCCTGGAACACATGCACAATCATCTGTGAATACATAAACATATGTAAAATATAAAATATCATCCTGCATATAAAAATTCAACTGCGAAAATGATGAAAAATTACAGAAAAGTATTTATTGTACTAGAACTGTTCAATGTCTGAAGATTTTTCATCCATTTGAGACAAAGATTATGGAAAGAAGAAATGCTAGGAGCCTGCCTTATGTCACTGGGAACAATGTTCCATACCAGTGGACCAGTATATTGAAAACTTTTTTAAACAATTTCTTCTTTGGCCTTGGTATAATTAATTTTTACTTCTTATGGACCTTAAATTTGGAGTACCATCAGCATCTCTTTGGTGAAAGATATTGCTTAGATTGACAGGAATGGCTTTTCTGGACACTTTATACATCAATTTGGCCTTTCTAAGAAATATTCTTTCATGTATTGTTAAAACCTTTACATTATTCATTCCATCCTGGAAATTGTCTATACATTGATCTAGAATTAAATGGCAAGCCCTCTGTTGGAGTCTTAAAAGTGTTGTTATGTTTGAATTATAGGTATTACCCCAAATTACATTACAATAGTCCAGATATGGCTGAATGTAACTTTTATAAAGGATGACCCTATACTGAAGAGGAATGTATGTTTTGATTTTCCTCAGTAGCCAAAGATAAGAATTAACCTTTTTTGAAACATGTTTAATGTGAATAGACCAAGTAGGAATGTTATCTACAAATACACCAAGAATTTTATCCTGAGAGGTCATATTAAGGCTCACATTGTCAAAAAGAAACTGGAGTTTGTCACTATCTAGCCTTGCTCGTTTTTGTTGCGATGTAACTGGTAGGGCTTTCGTTTTTTCTGTATTTATGATCATAATGTTTTCCTTGCACCATACTTGAAGTCTGTTCTTGTAAGTTATTTTCAAGTACCATTTTGGTTTTACCAATCTCAAAGAGTGAAGTATCATCTGCAAAAGGTTAGTAGAAGAAATTGAAGTTCCAATCTTAAGAGGTAAGTCCTTGATAAATAGAATGAATAACAGAGGTCCAAGGACAGAGCCCTGCGGTACTCCACAATTAATATTTTTACTTTCAGAAAGTTGACCATTTAAAGATACTTTTTGCACTCTATCGGTTAAGTAAGAAGTAAACCAGTTTAGGGAGTTTTCACGGTATTGATAGATTTTTAGTTTTTCAAGCAAAATTTCATGGTCTACAAGATCAAAAGCTTTACGAAAATCAACCATAATAGTGTCTACCATTTCTCCTTGATCTAATGCTTTCAGCCATTTATCAATCAAAGATAAAAGTGCAGATTCACAGGAATGATTCTGTCGAAAGCCAGACTGATTATCATGAATAAGATCATAAGTGTTCAAACAGTTGAGAAAAGAATCATGTACATGTTTTTCTAGTAATTTGGAGAGACAAGGAAGGATAGAGATGGATCTGTAGTTATTTACATCATCTTTTGTTCCTGCTTTATGCAATGGTGTAACCTTGGCAGTTTTCCATGTTTGTGAAAATTTATTAGACCTAATACTTTCATTGCAAATGAAAACTATACTCTCTACAATTGCAGGTGCAGCTACCTTTAGTAGCCTTGGTCTAGTCATATCAAGTTCTGTAACTTTACAATCATCAATTTTTTAAAAATATATTTCAACACAAATTCTGGACCCATTTCAGGAATTTCAAACTTTATATTGTTTGGTAGTTTTTTAACACAAAAATGTTTGAGTTCCAGATGATCAGATGAAGTTCTGGGTTTTTTACGTTTTTCAGCAATTTGAACGAAAGAGTCATTAAAAATATTTGAGATGTCAGTTGGATTATTGGTATAAATGCCCTCATGATCGAGGGATAAAATTTCAGTTTTACATTTCCCTGCACCAAACTCTGTAAACACTTTCCAGATAGCTTTCGGGTTATTTTGGTTTTCATCCAGCACTTTTCTTGTAGTAGGCTTGTTTGGCTTGATGTATCATTTTCATTAACCTTATTCCTCCAAACTCTATATTCAGTTTGATTTCCAATTGATTTTAGTTGGTCTCTTTGCTTTATTGCTTCTGGGGAGATCCAACCTGGCTGGTGGTCTTTCTTTATCCTGTGTGTTTTTAAAGGGGCATGTTTGTTCACTATACTGATGAACAGATTTGTCCAAGAATCTAAAACATCATTAATATCTTCAAAGATATGGACTGTATTCCATGGAATCTGTTTCAGATCTTCCAGGAATTTATCAGTATCAAAGTTTTGATAAGATCTGTAAGTAATGGATTTATGGATATTATTTTTTTTTTTATTTGCCATTGACTTTACGTGTTAGAAAAATTGCAAAGTGGTCACTTATACCAATCTTTGGAACCATTACTTCCAAAACATTTTCTTTTGTATTGGTATAAATATATAATCAATAAGCGTTTTAGAGGTAGATGTTACTCTGGTGGGTTCATTTACTAGTTGCTCCATACCTAATGAAGCAATAAAATTCATCCAATTCACTTTTATTTGATCATTGAGATCGCCTAGAATGTAAAATTCTTTCTTTTCATTTGAAATTTTATCTACTTGAAGTTCAAAATATTCACACCAATCAGTATGTGATGATGGGGGTCTGTACACAAAACCTACTAAGTAGGGCTTAGGTTTTTTTCTGGAGTGATCTGTAGCCAAATGGATTCTATTTCCTGTATTTCTAGGTCTTCTCGTCTTTTAGAAATAGTACCAGTTCTAATATGCACAAGTAGCCCACCACCGCCTGCTTTATTATCCTTTCAATAAGGTTTGTCACAGCCATTGATATACATGAAATTTTCACCCTGATTTTCTGTTAACATTGTTTCCGAGAGTCCAAATAAATGGATATTATTATTTGGAGAGGTTAGCAGTAACTTCACTTGATCGATCTTTCCACGAAAACCCTGAATATTTAAATGACCTATGTGTAAACCCTTACTAGAAACTCCTAAATTCATGAGATTAACATCATTGCTACCAGAGGCACTCAAGGAGACATTAACAGTGTTGTGTAACTCAACAGATTACATCTAAAACCTAGACACATCAAATAAAACTTTCAGCCACTGCCTCGTAACAACAGACAAAATTTTAAATCTCGACATATGAAACTTTCAGCACAAACAATTTCCTTCAACGTGTGAAGTTGGAATTTACGATCTACAACAAAGAAAATTAACCATCACGGGGTGTAGTTTACATGTTAAACACTAAACTTCAACATAGGAAACGGAATTTTCAACCGCGGCTGTGTAATTCACCAGATAAAATATAAGAACTCGACATAAGAAATGGACTTTTCAACGCAAAAGAAGAAAAAAAAAAAAAAACATTAAACACGTGAATTCGAATTCTCTCTATAGAATGCAATGAAATTCTAACCACCTGTAATTCAACCGATAAAAAAATAACTCGATGTAGAAAATGGAACTGTCAACCACCGCTATGCAAGTCTACAGATACAACTGAAAATCTCGACGTATGAAATAGATTTTTCAACGCCAGCAATTTGATAAAATGTGTGAAATTGTAATTATCGACACCTGAGATAAAAATCAATTGCTACTTTCTGATTGGGCCAACTTTTGTTCCCTACGGCGCCTGTCTGTCTGTCTGTCTGTCTCTCAAAATTCTGCCGTGACGGCCAGATCCAACCTCAATTCCGTCCCAAGTAATAAAGCATAGTCAGTTCCGTGTGATATACTACTTACTAGAAGGTATCACGGTACCAATTGTTTTTCCATAGACCTTAATGCTAATGTTTGAGGAAATAAATATATTTTCTATCCTAACTGAGCGTGCACGTCACACACTTTTCTACAGAGCAGTGTTAGATTGCCAATTTGACAATGACAGAACCATGTACTACTTTGCATTTAAGAGAGATAACTCTGCTGGAACTAGACAGGGGTATAAGTTATCCAGTCACAACAGACACATTTTCAGTCATGTGTACCACATTTTCAAAAATCATAAAAAATACAAAATATGATCTAGATAGGAATTAACATAATCTCACATGTTACCAAGAGGCTCAACTTTTTTTTTAAGCCTAACAGAAAGTGCAACTCTTACATAATGCACCAATCACAACTAGTGTTTTTGTTTATTTCTGAATACAATGTTCCCTACAACTTAAGCTCCACCCACCTGGACTTGCGTAATTAGTACCGTTATACCAGAAGGTTTCCAGCAGTTGTTCTTGTCTTGGGGTGATGCTGCTTTCTACGCATGCGTCAGTAATTTAAAAATAAGGTCATTTATAGATGTATACATAGGTGTTCTGTTCTGACAGTGATTATTACTAAACAAGTGAGTGTACTGAAGGATTTGACGCCATAGGTCAAAAGAAAAGGGATTTTAGTTTCCATCCGCATACCAAGGTCAGTCGAAATAAAATTTATTACTTTCTAGCGAGCGTCCGATACGTCAGAACTGAAAGAAGGTTAAGACAGCGTAAAACTTCAGTATTGACTACTGCCGGACAGCGTTTGTCTCCGCTGTTTAAAAAAGCGGAGACCTACTTGGTTTAAAGAGGAGTCCCAGTCTATTTTGAGAACATTGTTTCCTCTCTCCTTTTCGTGGCTATACAAGAGTTGGATTTAGACATTCTTGTTGCTGATTTAAAGGCAATTGTTTATTCTTTAGAATTTGAGCATAATGGTGTGGTTGTCTATGTTTATTTCGGGGACAGAGCACAGTGAGTAATGAAACATTTATCATGTTCTGCTAGTGAAGTCTATGACTCAATGCACGGTACTTTGTTCATGGTATCATGGTACCAATTGTTTTTCCATAGACCTCAATGCTAATGTTTAGTAAAATAAATATACTTTCTTTCCTACCTCAGCATGCATGTCACATACTGTCATAGAGAACAATGTTAGATTGTCAATTTGACAAGGACAGAACCAGGTACTCCTGTTACGTATATGTAATTAAATTGCTTGTGTCTTTTAAAATTCTTTTTTATTTCAATTTTGTTTCATTACATTTTCTTGCAATGATTATTTTCACGGGATTCGAAATTCTTTTTCAGTAATTCTGTTTATCTAGGATCTAAAACGTGTTAAACGAGCAATATTTTTAGTTCACCTTGGTCCGCGTTAGTGTAAGCGCTACGCGAAAACGATTGGCTATTGCCAAGGTCATTTCGTCTAGTCTGAATAAACAATGTTTTATTTTTAAATTTACTTCAGAGTGAGAGCAGACAGGGGTTCTTGTTAAGTGACAAATTGCATTTTTGCTTTTGCGTTGTTGAAGTGTTAAGAGACCACGTAATCTATCTCGCGAGAACGGGATGATAATTCTGGTGGCTATAATACCCTTTATGAGCGCTCGTCAGTCAGTTGTATTTTGGAAACCTTGAAGGCTGGATAGGGTTTTATTGTTGAAACCAGATTGTTTTTGAAGTTCATTTGGTTTTGGAATTTAATAATTTGTTCTCTAGAAAACCAAACGAGTGAACTGCTTTATAAATTCTGGGAGAAAGAAATTCAGTGGAAATTTATTCTGGAATTATTCGGAAACATAAATTGTGATTCAATTGAGCAATTGTTGCTATTTGTGCAAGGACCACATCTGACGTCATCGCCTTCCATATTGGAACGTCGTCGAGATTCGAACCTGGATTCTAATAGAACTTTTTATTGATAGGACTTGTATTTTTCATCTTAGGATTAAGTTTTGGATTATATTCACAAACCATAAGTCCTATTTCCATTTTTACATTGTTTTCTAGAGAAATAAATTATTTTGTTAAATATACAAAGCTTGTTGACTTCACTCTCTTCTCTTGTTATTATTGTACGAGCCTACACATAACAGGAGAAAATTGGGTCGCTCGTCCTTGGGATACATGAATTTTGGTTAAATATTTCAGAAAATTGTTTTTTGAAAATTTAAATTCCCCATGTCTTTAAATCCCAAGTACTATTTTACATTTTGTTTGAAATCTTTAGTGAAAACAACAGGCTTTCATTCACAATGTCATCAAAAGTGGAAACTTTTCTTTCCAGTCCTACTCAGGAGCAGTTGGATAGTCTGAAAAAAGATGAGTTGCTTGAACTTGCCAGAAAGTACAATCTTTCTGAAGCAAAATCTTCCTTAACGAAACAAGAAATTAAAAATATTTTCATTCAGTATCTGGTAGAGAAGAATGTTTTTGATAAAAGTTATGGCTTCGGTCAGTAAGTCGGTATCGGACTCTGACATAAAAGTTATGGAATTAAAAATGAAATACAAGATGGAATTGGAGTTAAGGAAGCTAGTGCTTCAGAAAGAGAAAGAACAAATGCAGTTGCAATTAGAAGAGAAGCAATTGCAATTGCAATTTGAGAAAGAGGAGAAAGAGAGACAGGAGAGGGAGAAAGATAAACAAATGAAATTACAATTTGAGAAAGAGGAAAGAGAGGAGACAGGAGAGGGAGAAAGGTAAACAATTACAATTTGAAAAAGAGGAGAGAGAGAGAGGCAGGAAGGAGAGAAATATAAACAAATGCAATTGGAGTTTCAAAAAGAACAAATGCGGGTACAAATGCAAAAACAGAAGGATGAAAAGGAATTTCAAATTAAAATGAAAGAATTTGAGCTGGCAAGTGAAAAGCACATTTCCACCTCACACACTAATTCAAGTTTTGACATTTCAAGAAATATCACGTTAGTGCCCCCTTTTAGAGAAAATGAAGTAGACAAATATTTTATCTATTTTGAAAAAGTTGCCGAAAATTTGAAATGGCCAAGGGAATATTGGACTGAATTATTGCAATGTGTAATTTTTGGCAAAGCCCGATATATTTATGCATCCCTGTCAGTACAACAGTTCTCACTATGATTTGGTTAAGGAGTGCATCTTAAGGGGTTATGCGTTAGTCCCTGAGGCTTATCGGCAAAAATTCAGAAACTATAAAAAAGAAACTGGACAAACTTGTGTTGAATTTGCTTGAGAAAAAGAGCAGTTATTTAAGAGATGGTGTTTCGCCAAGAAAGTTGAACATGATTATGAAAGTCTTGAACAACTTGTATTACTTGAAGAGTTCAAAAACTGTGTTCCTAATGACATTAAGAATCATCTTCAAGAGCATAAGATTGAAACCTTGGAAAATGCTGCTCTTGCTGCTGATGAGTACTCTTTAACTCATAAAGTTCATGTTGCAAGCAAATCTTTCAATCAGCAGTCTACTGGTAGAAAGGTATTCTAGCCCAATACAACTCCTCCTAAAAATCAATCTCGTACAACTTCTAAAAATCAAGCTTCTGATAAACTTGATTCAAAATCCTTGTCTATTCCTACGTGTGCCTATTGCAAGAAATAAGGACACCTCATTTCTGATTGCTTTAAATTGAAATATAGGCATCAGAATCAAGATAGACCTATCCCAAATGCTCTTATTTCTAAGAGGTCAAGGTCACGGTCATGAATTGAAAGCAATACATTTGTTGGGTCTAATAAAACCCAGTCTGATTTTATTATGGAGAATTATAAACCATTCATGTCGAAGGGTTCTATATCACTCTTGGGTGATTTGGCCAATCCTATCCCTATTAAACTTTTAAGGGATACAGGAGCTTCTCAGAGTCTTTTATTATCAGGTACTTTGCCTTTTTCTGAGAAGTCCTGTTGTAATGAGAGTGTTCTCATTCAGGGAGTAGAGTGCGGCTTTGTTAATGTTCCTCTCCATTCTGTAAATTTGTCATCATACTTAGTTTCAGGACCTGTGACGGTCGGAATAGTGTTTATTTTACCCGTTGAGGGCATTCATTTGTTGCTAGGCAACGACCTAGCTGGAGACAAGGTTGTGGTTAATCCACTTGTAACTGACAAGCCTTCTTTGGATCAGAAAGTTGATCCTATTGAAAAAGAATACCCTGATTTATACCCAGCTTGTGCAGTTACCAGAGCTATGGCAAAGAAAGCTCTTCAGAATGATTTTGGTAAGGAAAATATTCCTTTTGCTGACACATGTATTGGTCAGGCTTTTGATGAGGTCACTTTCACTTCTAATTTGGATCAATCAAAAGCTATTGATCACAGTGATCCTCTTTTAAATACTCATTCTCTTTTATCTGATCAGGGTGATAAACGATAATCACTTGTCGTCGAATAGGAAAAAGATCCTGAGATCTCTTGTTTGTTTCAGAGAGCCATTAGTGAAACTGAAGCCACTGAAGTACCTGTCTGTTATTTCATTCAAAATGGAATTCTTATGAGAAAATGGAGACTTCCCTAGGTACCTGCTAATGACGAATGGTCAATGAACTATCAGATTGTAGTTTCAAAATCTTACAGACAGGAAATACTTAGTTTGGCCCATGAAACTCCTCTGGCTGGTCATTTAGGGATTAATAAGACTTATAACAAGATCTTGACTCACCTTTAATGACCAAAAATCAAAAATGATGTTTGTAAATTTTGTAGATCTTGTCATACTTGTCAAATGGTAGGAAAACCCAATCAGAAGATACCTAAGGCTCATTTGCAACCAATTCCTGCATTTGACGAACCATTCAGTAGAATTATGGTAGATTGTGTTGGTCCCTTACCTAAGACCAAGTCAGGCAACCAATATTTGTTGACCATTATGTGTGCGTCAACAAGATTCCCAGAGGCAATTCCTTTGAAGAATATTAAAACCAAAACCATAGGAAAAGCTTTGATAAAGTTTTTTTTACTCAATTTGGCCTTCCCAAATCTGTTAAATCAGGTCAAAGGTCAAATTTTATGTCTGGAATTTTCCAGCTTGTTATGCTTGAATTTGGCACTCAGCAATTCAAGTCGAAAGTGAAACTATGGTTTCACAAAACTTTACTTGAGAGAACATTTGAGTTTTGTAATAGAGTTCATTCTCTCTTGCTCATTCTTCAAAATCTTCTTCAAATTAGATTTTACGGCCTTTACAAAGTAAAGAAGAAAATGAATGAGTTAAATTATAATTATAGTACTCTGGTCTAAATAAATTATAGGAGTACTAGTATACAGAAAGAGATAGCCAAGTAAATTATGTAATTAATTTAGTTGTACCTGTCCCACCAACTGAGGATTTAAGTGAAGAAATTCAATTGGACACCGTTGATCTTGGAGCAACAAATATTTGGAATTCGGAAATTATGAAAGATCTAGACCAGAAACTTTTACATTTGCAACAACAAGAAAGAAATGAACTTAAACAGTTATTATTCGAATATGAGCACTTGTTTCAGGATATTCCTACAAGGACAAACAAAATTTTTCATGACGTTGAAATTGTAGATTCAAAACCTGTGAAACAACACCCATACAGGATGAACCCACTCAGACAGGAATACTTGGAAAAGGAAATTCAATATTTGCTGGAGAACGATTTCATAGAGCCCAATAAAAGTGATTGGAGTTCACCATGTATACTTGTTCCGAAACCGGATAAAACTTTCCGTATGTGCACTGATCATAGGAAGGTGAAGAGTGTGACAAAAACACAGGTGAAGTGATGTTCATTCCCATCTAATATGAAAGGGTGAATAATTTAGATAATATAGATGCATATAATTTATATTTCTTCTACATAAGAAATTAACAAAAGTGGACTTCAGTTAGGCAAAAAAATACCTAAACCAAACAAAACATACTTTATCAGTTTTTAAACTTGTAAACTTTACTATCAGAAATTATTAAATTGCTTCTACTTACATTTGCATCAAGACTGAGGGCTAATATAATACTTCACAAATCTTCTCTTTATTTTCGTAACTAATCACTGAAAATGTGAGTTTTATTTCTTGAAATGTTGTGTCTGGTGTAAGGCAGATAAATGAATGATATACATAAGGTGTGGTATTTTTATTTCCTCCAATATATTATCCATGTAATATAGATGAGTTCATGAACACATTATTAACTTCAATGCAATTAAATTATCCAAAAATACATTACTGGTAAGTGAGAACCTAACATTCAGGCTTCTGTATGTAGTAGAGACTTCAAGAGTGATGTAATTTTGTTTTCTGAGATGAGGCGGCTGTTTTATTTCACATAGTTCACGTTCTCTACAATGCCGGCATGTGGAGTGCAGCCTTCCATAAACATGCAGATATGATTCCATGCCAATTTGGATTCTTGAAATGGGATGCAAAGTTCGAATAACAGTGTGAACTTGAATGGAAGAAGTTGGCAATGTGTGACTAATATGGTTATCACTCAATAATGTTTGACCTGATATGGAAATTCCACAAGAACAGCTGGACAGAAATAAATAGAATTAATTGAAAGTAAGTAGTAGGTTATAATTGGGCTTATACAAGTGTCAATAGGAAATGCTGACTTAAAGAAGCTGCTTTTGTCTGTTGGTATTCCCTACTACTTCAACAAAAGGGAATGAAAGAGAACTTACCAAAATAAACTGCATGAACAATTTCAAGGCAGGAAAGTGTACAAAAATGGACAATTAGAGCAGGGTAATTAAAATCAAAGTGGGAAGGAATACAATACCTTTAATAAAATTACCTAAAATTACTCATACCAGAATATCCTATATGATACAAGTGATCTATCTACTAGTGTACCTAGAGTGTTCTCTATCCCGGTTTATGGCAGGCCTTACAGAAACAAGATAGTTGTTCTTTTTATACATGATTTATTATGTTTTGCAGGTAAAATAGTCAATATTTGGCCAAAATCAACTATATTATGTTTACATAACTCACTTTGTTGCATGTATGCCAATCTTGGAGCTGACTACACAAACATAAAGCCATTAGGCAATACAAGTCTATGTCTGTCATAGCTATAGTTATCAAAAGCCCCCATCCAAAGTCAACTTGGGCTATTTTCTGAAGATTTCATACATTTTATTCTTAAAAGACTGTTAATATTTGACCAAATATCTTCAGCATCCATTTGTTTTCCTATATCAAACTAGTACAGTTTATAAATGCCGCCCACATGTATGCGTTTCTAAGGATACACTGTGAGGCTGTTCATCCATATAGGTATCACGGTAACATAGACCTCAATGCTAATGTTTTGTAAAATAAATATACTTTCTATCCTACCTCAGCATGCATTTCACACACTATCATAGACAACAATGTTAGACTGTCAATTTGAAAAGGACAGAACCAGGTACTCCATTGCATTTAAGAGAACTCTGCTGGAACTAGGCAGTGGTAAGAGTTATCTAGTCACACCAGACACATTTTCAGTCATGTGTACCACATTTTAAAAAAATCACAGAAAATATAAAATGTGATCTAGGTATGAATTAACATAATCTCACATGTTGCCAAGAGGCTCAACTCTTTTTTAAGCCTAACAGAAAGTACAACTCTTACATAATGCACCAATCACAGCTAGTTTTGTTGTTTATTTCTGAATACAATGTTCCCTACAACTTAAGCTCCGCCCACCTGGGGTTGTACAATTGGTACCGTTATACGTATATAATCCAGCCTCTGAAAAATATGCCTCATAACCCATGCCAGGAACCTCACAGTGAGTTTCATCATCGAAGGTACTTTAGAGTAAGATCTGATTTATTATCATTTGGACACAATGGAAGGTCAATGGAAAGTTCAATACTGAGAAACAACTGTAAAGGATATATAGTAAAATTATAACAAATTAATTGCGACTTGAGTCCACATGGAAATTATAATTTTGTTGAAGAAATTCAACGCGAGACAGTGAAGTTATTTTCCCTTACTACCTTTACAATACTGACATAGGATTCACATTACTAATTCATTTCCCACATTAAAACAATGGACATACCGTCATACTAAAAATTCAGCAATTTGCTCATGATCAAACCTATATTTCTCAGTAGTATAGACCATCCTTGACACAATAGTTTGAGAGAGAGAGAGAGAGAGAGAGAGAGAGAGAGAGAGAGAGAAAATTCACCTCCTTGCTATCTTGGCCGGTAGATCTCTCGATCCAGCTCTGAAAACGTAAAGTAGATGTCCTGCTATACCCTATAGCTCTTTGAAAAAAGAAATATATAAATGGTTCATAACTTAATATATTATAGAACACGTCATTGTGGTCAGAATAAAACTCGTGATGGATATTCGTCAAATAAACCAAATAGAATTGACATTGATATCCTGATATAAATCAAATTGTACATCCAAAAAGAAAACGTTAATTTTATTTAACCACTTATCTCCTTATATACAGATTAACATCACTTATCTCTTGATCTACAGATGAACAGCATTTACCTCATATCTACAGACGAATGGCACATTTGTATTTTTATTTTTATACACATTTTTGCAGAGGGATCAACTGTGATCCGTTCTAAGAAATTCAGGACACAACTTACTTATATGTATCGTACACATTTGTATAGAAGTGGTTGTCGCGAATATTCGGACTATATTGAATGTCGTAGATATTCGGATCATATCGATTTCGTGTGCCGATTTTCCGATCATAGTCATCCCCTCTACTGACAAGTTCGGTCGAACATCTTCAGGGGCTGGCAGTCAGGGCAGAACCCCAACCTGACTTAATAATAATAATAATAATAATAATAATAATAATAATAATAATAATCATAATAATAACAGTATCATGCGTGGTTTACCGTTTGTAAACATGTTCCGGAACATGGATTTAAAGGCTTGTAAACCTTTCCTGATTGCTCCTGCAACATATGGTTGATATTCTTATAGCAACTGCACAATAATATACTAAATGCCTACTAAAATATTTGGTTGTTTAAACAGCCTACAACGCTCTACTACAACAGCACGTGCAAAGTCAACTTTTCAGTAAAACCTAGATAATAAAAGAAAAGAACCTCACGAGTCAAATTAACTGAAGACAGATGTGTGAGTGTTTTACCATATATCAAACTTGAGACGTGTGTGTATGTGTACGTGCGCATGTGTGTATGTGTGCGTGCGTGGAAACAGTCTCCTTATACCCCTTATTTAAATATGGGAATTCATTAGATGGTTGGTGATTCTCGTGAAATAGCACTCAACACTCAAATCTTAATTACTGCTCAGTGTGTTGTTTCGTCTAAGGATATACATGTTCAGTATAAACTATTATCCTATTGCACTTGACATAGGTTTGGAAGGAGATATCAATATTTTGATTTGATTCTGCTTAAGATGTGACTTCAAATCGTGTTTTTGGATGGATTCGAATTAAATTGACTTCAAATCGTGTTATTCGATGGATTCGAATTAAATTGCAAAGGGAAGATTTAAATACTCTTGTGGTATTTGTTTTTACATATATCGTCCTATTTTGCTTGAAGTCTTTGCATGAATTATTCTTTTGTTAAATTCTTAAAACTCTCGACACGTATATTACTTCATTTTATGTCTACATATTCATATGAGAAAACATTGGGTTTGAACTCTCGAACATGCTTCCATGGAGTGATCAGCTAATATTCATCAGGACTTCGAACCGGAAAAAAAAAAAATGGTTCCCTCTGCCTGTTTCGTTCCTTTTCAGTTGGTTCTGGACTCGCATCTTTCATTCTAAAGATGGGAGGTCTGCCTGCATGCTTTAGATCTTGCCGTAGCCGTACAGGTTCCCTCTCTATGGGCGGATGTAGTCTTTTATCAATATCAGTAGGGGGGATGGATTCAAGACGGACCGGAGATTGTATACGTTTTTGAAGACGTGGGGTATACACAGGCGGGGGAGATTTTGCGGGCGGCAGTGCCCGATAACCGGGATCCGTCGCCTCACTTGGAATAACAGCAGGTTTTAGCTGAAGGAAGAAAAAAGCATTGACAGTTTCGGTTAACCACGCATCTTGCATTAACGTGAGATCTTCGCCATACGAAAGTCTGATAAAAAGTATATGCTGATGATTGATTGTAACACTCAAAACGATGCATTTCAAGCGCGTGGTAAAGTCGCTGAGTGGTTCACAGATTAGTTAAAATTATTAATAAAAGCATTCATTACGTCCGTGCACAATCTTATAATTATTCTTTGCTGTTTTGAACAACCACAAGAAACAGTAGGTAAGTTTTCTCTTATGCACATAAAAGCTCGAAAACCGCCATCGTGTGACACTACCTCACTGAAAGGGGCACTCATTGCCTACTTTTTCACGAATACATTCTACTGCCTCTAAAATCCATGTGTGTGTGTGTGTGTGTGTGTGTGTGTGTGTGTGTATATATATATATATATATATATATATATATATATATATATATATATATATATATATATACATCTTCGTGTCTGTGTGTGTGTGTGTGTGTGTGTTTACATGTTTACATTTTTCGATCATTTACAAATTGTTCCTTTGAACTGAACTGAATAGATGGTATATTGTTTAGAAACGAAATAAAAGAACGAAAAAGGAAATTAGCAACACCTATCAGTTACTAGATTCTGTTTGCACAGAACTTCTCATGGTTACGCAAGAATCTGGTTTAAAAAAAAAGACTAAATTGCGTGTTAACATGCAAGGATTTAACAATGCAAATCACGTTGTGAACATCATCATCTGTGTCTCATTAAATTTATCAAGTGAGATCTTTCGGTACCCTACTGTTACAAGTGATTTGTTAGTGTTTCTTCACTGGCTCAGTGCGATACTGACAGAGGCATGATATTGATGCAGCGAAAACGGAAGTTCTCTTTCTAGTCTTCGTTAAACTGTTTAATGCTTCTGTATTTGAATATTATCCCGTCATTGCCTATATACAAAAGATAACCAGAAGGCTGTGGGCATGCATTTGGTTTGTAGATCTACTGGTTCCAAAATATTCACAGTATCAATCATTTAAAGAATAGTATACACTCAAGTTAGAGCGACAATTTCTAAACCTCATTAGACAGGTGTGTTTTCATGTTCATCTTATGAAGACATGTTGTCCCAGGTTCTGCAGCCCAACTTTGAAAGAGTGAAGGAAATAAAATAAGGGAACATCCTACCTCGATGACATTTGGCTGTAGATTTGGCTTAATTGCTGGTTGCTTTTTCCTGTCTGGCAAAGACTCGTATTGCAACATAAATTTGTGATATTGTTGGCGCGCAGCTCGCAAATGCTCATGCGCTGCGTTGTACTGTTTTGTTCTCACTTTATCAACAAATGATTTGAGGAATAGAAATGAACATTTTTCTTTGATATGAATCTGGACTTCTTGAACTCTTTCATCAAAATCATCCTTCACGAAGTTGGTAAACTCGTCTGTCAGTCTCGGATATTGGCCAGCCTCTAGATATTGCATTGATCGATGTCACGGTGTATCCAAGTCCTTAACCGCCATTTTTGCCAGTTGTAATCAGTAAGGTTCACATTTGTTTTTTCTCTAAAAGTGGGCTTGATTGATGTTACAATTGGATGGTTCTATAAAGTATAATTGAAAAAGGAAATTGATTGTCAGTGCGAGGATCATACGTTCGCGATGAGTTATCTCCCTTGATAGGCCTATCCCACAATATGATAGCGTAAGAACTATAAGGAGCGAGTGAGAATGTCCTGATGTGTTGTGATGTGATTTGGATTTTTAACGTAGCTTTTAACAATTTTTCAGTCATATTGCTACGATGTCTGCATTGTGGCAGTTTATAGTGATGCCTAGCACTGGGGCATCATGCCGCATACATGTAGCATGATGTCCCACCCAGTCACATTACCCTGACACCAGGCCGACCAGTCCTAACACTAATATATATTACTGATTATTATTGTAATATTGTATGTATTTACCACATGTTTTGCTTCTCTAAGACTTTCAATGTGACATCGGACAATTTTGTTTCTCCGGTCATAGTCGAATTTTCATTGAGATAGCGTTATTGCGGCTGATTTTGTAGTTTTACTGAGCTTTCGAGTCATGTTGAAAGGACACAAATTACTTGACTCTTTGCCAAGTTCTAAGCTTTTTATGTACAACGATACGTAAAATTTCAGGTCTCACTAGCCGATCGGTATGAAATTTACATTGTGATACTGATATGTGTATACCATATTAGGTCTTTGTGGCTAAATTTGAATTAAATGAAGATTGAGATGTTGTGCATATAGGGTTCCGTGTAAACTTAAGTAAGCTGCTCGCGAGATGGTGAACATGCCATGCGCTCTTCTTCTTTAAATAATGAGTCCTGCGCTTAGTGATAGGTTGAAAGCATTAGAATGTGGATATCTAAGGATTTTAGCTGAACATTGCATTATATGTGAAATATTTTTGTGTTACCATTCACTTTGTAAATTCATTTATACTGTTGTTTTAAATGTATGGACCACAGACGTATAATGATTTTGATAAGCTCCAATGCTGCAACTACAACTTCTGCTACTGCTGCTACTACCACGACCACCACGACGACCACGACCACCACCACTACCACTACTATTACTACTACTACTGCACATAATAATCATTATAAGAAATCAGAGTCGGTATGTCAAACCCGCTATGGAAGCATTGATGCCAAATATGTGACCTTGACAGGAAAATAAATTGCCTTTTGCTTTATAATGAATCATAAGTATGAGGAAGATCCCAAAATGGGTTAAGAGAATAAAACAGATAAAGTCAAACTTGAATGGAAACATTAACAGACTTATACCTCGTCATAGAAATAAATGGTACGATTGTACCTGTTGGAGATTAGTCACAAGAATGACGTGAACCTATTCAATTAATTTTTGACACACATAGAAGTGAAAATCCTTAGGAAACTCTTGACGATGCCGGTGTCGTTGTTGTCGTCGTCGAAAAATTTACTGCTATATCTCTCTTTTCAACTAAGGTGGGGTCGACGACAACAAACAATTACAACAACAACAAATAATAATAATAACAATATAATAATAATAGAAATAAGCAAAATAATAAATTTTATTATTATTATTAGTATTATTATTATTACGTAACTTTTGTTAAATGTAAGTGAAGTAATAAGACACAGCTGAGGATTATAGAATATTTGGCAGAAATACATACATACGCAGGCACAAAATTACAACAGCAGAACATATAGACTTTCTAGTCTAAGAATTTTGTATAGCATTATCCAATTCATTTATTATATCCAGTTATTAATACCGTGTATACTCATTCATAAGTCATTTTAACATAGATCCTTATCTGCCGTTGCTTAATGCACCGCCAGATCGGGTCTGTATTGTCTCTTCAATTGATTAATTCTAACAAACTGGATGGACCCAGATCCGCCTGCGTATTACGCGATGGCGGATCTGTGCCTGTACAGTTTGCAGGCTGGAATCAACTTGGAAGCAAGTACATATGGTTATAGAGCGATTGCTGTCCTAAAATTTAAATTTTGCTTTCCTCATTTTGGACCAATATGTTCTACTACATAACAAATTTTAAATCAAAATATGTGAAAGTAAATCTTTTGTAAATTAATATGTAATCATTGTAACAACAAATTATTTGTCGACAACGTAACACTTTCTGCATATATCAACGAAAGTTTACTTACACATTTCATTACGATATGATCTATATTACACTAGGCAACGTAAGAAATCCCAAATTATTATTTAAAGAGAAGTTTTAAATAATAGGCCATACGTCGTATTTGAAACTAAGCGTAACGAGAATGTTCCAATAATCGAAAGCTTTTGTGTAATACTAACAATGACGAGTTTCATCTGTCTGTTTTTAGTTAAACATTATGAAATCCTATTCAACACCCTTCATAGTGCCCAAGAAACATTTGCACCCAACCTACCAGAAATCACACATACTATGTAAGAGTCCGTAAACATGCGGAAAGATGATTTTTCAGAATAAGATGGAAATACCTGCTCTAAGAGCCAAACAAATTCTGGTACAGGTAATTTTAAAATTATATCAGTACAAAATAAAGTAACGTCAGCAAGTTGAATACTACGAGCGCTAATCATGATAAAGGTTTGTGTTTATTTAATTGTCAATGGATTATTGAATCACAACAAGGTGCAAAAAATCCTTTCTTCGGTAAAATTTTCATTTAATACTTTTCAACTATGTCTTGGATATCGTATTTGCGCTTTGTTTTAGAATCAGAAAGCTTGAAGAAATCGTATATACTACCGATAACTGAGTAACATATTAATGCACTTGACGCTTGTATTACTTTGAGGTCACTGTGGAACACAATATACTATCGGTCCTGTCTTTGTTTTAGTTTAATACTTATGACAAGCATACAGACACACACACACACGCACACACGCACAAACACACGTGCGCGCACACATACGCACAAACACAAACACACCCTCACGCACGCCCGCACACAAACACCCCCACACGCACGTACGCACCTACGCATGCACCCACACGCACGCATATACACACACATACATACACACAGACACATACATACATACTATATATATATATATATATATGCTCGTAAGAGGGGTGTTCAGTATGTGAGACAAATACGCACAGAGAGACATAGATACAGGCATACATACTGACAGAAAAGTTGAGAGAAAAACAGTCAGTCAGACATACATACATCTATATTTAGACTGATCGACAGATTTTGTCACGGAGAAACCGAAATCATCAATGGGAAGATTAATTTAATTTTCTTTCTTCTTGAGAAGGAAATTTTTACCACTAAATACAACGTCAATAATTTGAGGTGAATACAAAATGATGTTTTAGAAATTTCAGTCTAAGCCAGACTATCTTGTTATCGATTCCCAATGCAGGCGTTTACATGTGTGTGTTGTGTATGTGTGTAAATGTGCATATGCGTGTGTATGTGTATCTCCATGTGTATGTGTGTATGTGTGTGTATGTGTGTGTATGTGTGTGTGTTGTGTATGTATGTGTATGTGTGTGTATGTGTATGTGTGTGTATGTGAGTGTGTGTGTTGTGTATGTGTGTAAATGTGTATATGAGTGTGTATGTGTATCTCCATGTGTATGTGTGTATGTGTGTGTATGTGTGTGTATGTGTGTGTGTATGTGTGTATGTGTATATGCGTGTGTATGTGTATCTCCATGTGTATGTGTGTGCATGTGTGTGTATGTGTGTAAATGTGTATATGCGTGTGTATGTGTATCTCCATGTGTATGTGTGTGTATGTGTGTGTATGTGTGTGTGTTGTGTATGTGTGTGTATGTGTATGTGTGTGTATGTGTGTGTATGTGTGTGTGTTGTGTATGTGTGTAAATGTGTATATGCGTGTGTATGTGTATCTCCATGTGTATGTGTGTGCATGTGTGTGTGTGTGTGTGTGTGTGTGTGTGTGTGTGTGTGTGTGTGTGTGTGTGTGTGTGTGTGTTATTTATTATTCTGACTGGTTGGGTGAAGTTCAACGTCTTTGTCAGCACATCTTCGTTTTTCTTTTCTTTCCTGCAGGTATACATGTGAAAAACATGTTCTTATGTTTTCCCATGTAATATAAGATTTCGGATAAGGTCATGTAGCGCCTGATTGTGTGCATCGACTTAAGTTATACCTGTAGTAAGACAATCAAGCACAAATAAATGGAAACTGCATTACCTTTCAGACACAACTTTTCCTGAAGAAATTTAACTAGACAATGTACGCGGCTCTCTGAAGTTCTTTCCCTTACAACCTTCTCAACAACGTTGTAGGACTCGGGGTACTAATTCATCTCCACGAAATACCATCAAATTTTAAATTAAATGAACTTAATGCTTGTGATCAACCTAGATTTCTTAGTATAGACACATCCTTGATGGAAAATTCAGGGTGGAGGAAACGATATGATCCAAGGCTTCTATTGTATATCTACATATATTTTTCAGTTCCACACCTAAAGCATCAGGTGCTAATATCAGTAATGACTGTTAAAGGATTGAAACTCTTTGGAAAGAACGTTGCCTCCATTTTTATCAGCTACAGTTAGGGAAATACAGGAAATGTTCTCAGTCATGACCCTATAGATAAAATTTAGTTGTTGTTGTAGGGTTTAACGCCATTTTTCAGCACAAGATAGGCTATACATGGCGGCCAGTATAATTGGTGGAGGAAGAACCCTGGAAAATCCCGGGAAGAACCACCGACCCACGAGAAGCTACTGGCAGGCTTTCTCACGTACCCACGTTAGCCGAGCCTGAGACTCGAACTCACGCAGACAGAGGCGAGATGGCAGTGATCCGTAACGGTGAGCGCTTTAGACCACTTGGCCACTCGGGCCCCCCCCCAAAAAAAAATTTAGTAAAAAAATTATATATATATATATATATATATATATATATATATATATATATATATATATATATATATGCCACATACATTTAAAATTTCATGGCATTTAAATTGTTGGTATAAAGCAAGTTGATATACCAATACTGTTGGCATATCAAATTGTGATCCGTAATTGGCGCAATAATACGCATATATAAACATTCAAGCGACAGTCTGCAATTGATTCTAGATCAATGATGAATTCCCACACATTAATCGTTAGTGACGTATGAAAATAAAGATAAAAGTATTAAGAATCCTCACTTTCTAAATGAATTTAATATTATACACATTTTCATCACAATCCTTTCTGGTTTCTGTTCCCCACCTCCCCTCTCATGCATGACGGACAAACTGTGCAGAAATGTGGAGTGAGAGAGAAAAAGAATTTGAGCTGGATTTAAACCTTGAAATAGAAATCACACCAAGTAACCTGCAAGAATATGGTTCGTCGTAACGATACGTGTGTACTTTCCTTGAGATTTATCTACAGTGTATATCAATGATACAGAGGTGCAAACCATGTCGACATTATACAGTAAATTCCTCGGTTACGTGGTACACGTACTGTGATGTATGTAATGTTTTGTTTTTGTTGATGTTTCATAAACATACTATAATGTTCTAAAAAATCGATTATTATTAATTAAATATGAAATTTCCCAAAGGCCTATCTCTCTCTCTCTCTCTCTCTCTCTCTCTCTCTCTCTCTCTCTCTCTCTCTCTCTCTGGACCATCGTAGCAAGATACGGGCTAAAATCTATGAAATGACGAACGTAGAGGATTTTCGTTTCTGTCATCCCACGATATCTATGGACTTACGAACGATGGTAAAAGTTAATTTAAACCTACCAAAAGATGAGAGAGAGAGAGAGAGAGAGAGAGAGAGAGAGAGAGAGAGAGAGAGAGAGAGAGAGATTTTATGATCGGTTGTACTGGTACAAAAGCAGAATAATGACTTAGATCAACTGTAAATATATTCAAATATTTTAATTACCTCTTGTTGGTTCGTCACTTCCCATAGTTTCTATTCCATATTAATTTCCATAAGCCGGTAGATGAATGGCTTAGCGTTCATATTAATGGTGTAGCTAACCAAGTGTTTGTAGGGTTCTACTTTTATTATTAAAACGATCTTTCATGTTTAAATCATAAGTGTGCATTATATTCATTTAATCAATGAGAAGAAGAATAGAAACTAAATAAAGAAAACAATCAACATATCAATATTCAAAGGTGATTGTGAATAGCCACAAAAGTCATAGAACTACATTTTGTAGCGGACACACTCGGGGTTGGGAGAAGTTGATTCAAAGGGCAAATATATGTATTTCTATGTGATATAAATAAAATATATGTACTGTATGTACGCTGTATCAATGATATACGACTCGTTGTATAAATTTTTCATTAAAAGGAAACAAGGCAAGACTTGTTTCCTTTGAATGCTATATATATATATATATATATATATATATATATATATATATATATATACACACACACACACACACACACACAATTTTATGATCATTTAATTCTAGAGTGGTTCCCCATTTTTCCATATAATTAGTACGTCAATCATTAAACACGCTATTATACATTACAGGACGGAACTTGCTTTGTGGTCAGATAGGTCAAAATATATTACAATTGGCAAAAATATAATTTACTGCAAGATATTAGGTCTTAGTGAATTGAATGGGGGTTTAATCTTTCAATCTATTGATCTTTTACAAAAACAAAAACCAAAAGAAACCCCACAAATTCATGAGTCAAAATTAACTTAAACCGAATATACGTGTTTGATAACATGACAAACTTGAACCGTACGTGTGTTTGTGTGGTCGCGTTGCGTGGTCGCGTTGAACTAAATGCTTTTGAACGAATATCTTAAAGCTGCTTATCCATCAAATGTTTATAAAATACAACAAAAGTTATTTTTATTGCATTCTAATATAATGTCCATCTGGAAACCTAATTATAGTCATTATTAAAATATGGGAATTCGTTAGAAAACGCAGCATTCTCATGAAATAACATGCAGCACTCTGAACCTCACTATAGATGTGTCCGTGCGGTTTAGTACACTATAGATGTATGCGTGCGTCTTAGGCTATAAAAGTTCTACATAAAATATTACTTTAATCCAGTTGATTGAAAGGACATATCAATATTATGATATGATTATCAAATCGTGCTACTGGACTGAATGCGATTAAACAGCAAGGAGAGATTCAAGAAGCCATCTGTGGCTTTTGTTCTTACGTATATCGTGGTATTTTGCCTTCCATGTTTGCTGAAATTCTTAAAATTCTTGGCACGAAGTTTTTATATCGCGGATACGTACCCATACGATGATGCCTTGGGTTTGATTTCCGGAACACGCTTCTCCGGCGTAATCAGATTTCATTGATCAGTTTTTTGTAACTGGAAGTCGATACCTCTGCATTCATTTTCCTTTCCTTCTCAATCTGTTTCGGACCTGCTTCTTCCGCTCCTGTGACTACAGCTCTGATTGAAGGCCTTTTATCTGACTCTGGTCTTTCCGGTTCCGTCTCTATTTCAGAACGTGGGACGGATTTAGAATGGAGCGGAGATCTTATATGTTGTGGAAGAAGTGGGGAATAAACGGGTGGGGGAGAAGATTTTGGAATAACGGTCGGTTTTCACTGAAGACAGAAAAAGAGACAATTATTGTTTCGTTTAACCAGAATCTTGCATTAGTGTGAGATCTTCGCCATACGAAAGTTTGGTACATGGGATATACTAATGACTGTAACACTCAAAACGATGCATTCCACGCACGTGGAAAATCGCCGATTATTCACAGAATAGTCAGCATTATCAATCAAAGCTTTGATTACGTTGGTGCACAATTTTATTAATATTTACATTTACTGTTTTACCGATCTCAACCAATATCCATAGGTAATATAAGTTTTATCCTATACACAAAAATTTGAATATTTCAAGTGCGTGAAACTAATTCACCGACTACATGCAAGGGGCTCTCATTGCCAGTTTTGTACCTAAACATGCAACCACCTCTAAAACACACACACACACACACACACACACACACACACACACACAAGCTTGCGAAGTATCACATGTATGTACAGTCCTATGACAAAGTTTGTTAAGTCAACTAAAACTGAGGATTGATCTATAATTTTTTATATGAAAGCGTTGATTATTCATTCTCTTAGAAAGTTGTTGAAGTGTTACTTTAAGCCATGTAACATGCAATATGTTGGACAAACACTTCAACAAGTTTCTAAGAGAATGAATAATCATAGCTTTCATATTCAAAATTATAAAGATCCTCAGGTTTTTTTTTTTCGTTTTTTGTTTTTTTTTGTTTTTTTTTTGTTGTTTTTTTTTGCAATATTTCAACACATTTTAATTCCAGTAATAACTATCTACTTGAATTCTCTTTCATGCCAATAGATATTGAGCATGGAGACATGAATTGACTTATTAAAGAGGCTTATTGATTCATAAATTAGATACTTTGTATCCTAATGGCCTTAATACGAATGAACTATATAAAATTGTATCATTTTATTTTTTAAATTGATAAATTGCATATCCTTTATAACAATATAGTTATATGTATGACTGTTGGTATCTATTTTATTTTATTATTTTACTGATTCAGGTTTCATTAGAGACTCGGGTATCTTTTCGATCATGTCATATATATAAATATATATGATAATGCATATGATTTATGACGTTACGTACTGACGTAATTGTAATTTTTGAAACATAAAGACGTCATCCGCTTCTTTCAAAATAGTATGTGCCTGAAAAAGCATACATTAAATGCGAAACTAGTTGCGCAGAATTTTCGGCGATTGTGTTGTAAATTCCTATACACACAGCTCTTGCAGTATGGGGTTAATAATGCATAAAGGATAAAAGCACGCATACATGCTGGTTTTCTGAAGATTGATTTAAAATAAGCAGCCATATGCTCAGTATGACACAAAGTTTGGTTTCAAAGAACTCTTCACTTAAATACATTTGTTGACTATGCGAAGAATTTGATTACTGTTTCAACTTACCGAAGGTGAGACTTGACACTTACAATATCATCCATTATTCATTTACATCTGTCTTTCTGTGATAGTTGCATCTATGGAGAAATAGAAACTGTCTGGTTAAGGACCAACAATTTATTTTGGCAGAGGGGGAAGGGAGGCACTTGGACATTTTTTCAACCCAGATTTTTCCATTACTTCAAGAAAATTAATTCTTTTCAACTAATTGACATAAGTTTTTATCTCCACAATTTTGGGGGTAAAATATTCCAGCCCCCACCCATGTTCAGAATATTGGCTGTCCCAATGTTTATTGTAAGAGGGAGATAAATGTCTGAACCCAGTTTAACCTGCAAATTTCTATTATTCTTTGACTTTAATTTTTATTTCGTTGTTAGTCAAGTAAGACATACTTGATTCTTCTAAACTATGTTTTGTTAACCCCAATAATATTCACTTCAGTTATTGAAAATAGTCAAGAGTTGCAACCTATTATTAATATTTCCATGTTGTCCTTTCATGTTATTGAGCTGGCGCTACAGTAAAATCTGTCTTGAAAGACCATCCATGCTGCACAAGAGAAAAAGAGACTGAGACAGAGAGAGGAGAATATATGATTCTTTTCTTTTGACCTTTCAATGTCAGCACAGTAAGCTATACTTGATTCTTCATGTTTCATTAAATCCGTTAATATTCACTTTTTCTTTAAAAAAATAGAAAAGTGTTGCGACCTGCAAAGAATATTTGTTTTATCTTTCTGTGTCATGAAGCTGGTGTTGACAAAGATACATTCAATGTGGGTGAACTTGGGATTGGTATATATTTGCTAGTGTAGAAAGACAAAGAGATGAAGAGAGACAAACATACAGACAGAGGAAGAGAGATAGAGATATTAATTTATGTAGTAGTTCTCCTTTAATTGTGCAGATATGTCTAAATATAACTTGTCAGAAAACAGAAAAAGTAGAAAAATTTAATTCAAACATGACAAACAATATAATGCCTTATTTCAAACTAGGAAAATAATTATGACATATAATTATGCAACCTATTCAGTTTTAAAAAACAGGCATTTCAAAGTTCATTTGAGAACAAAAAAAAGTAAAATATTCATACTTAAAAAACTGTCAACCGTTTTTTTAATCACTACCGGACCAATAAAAAAATGACTGATTTGATTAATGCCCACTATCATTTACTTATAACTGTACCTCTATGTACAAAACCTTTTCAATATTCAAATCTGAAAAATGGTTATTATGTTCAGAATAACTAGACTTATTTTAAACAAGCACTGCATTCCAAAAAACATTCAGATTCAAAATTCACAGTTATAGAAACTTTTTTATAATAGCATGTGAATCTAATCAGGTCACCTGTTTAGGCATATCAACACATACACCAAACTTCATTGATCCAAATTATGTTATTCTTTACTAATTATGCAAATTACATGTTTATTACAAATAAGGTCCAAGTTGAAAAGTTAGTTTTTATAATTTAAAAAATAACAATAGCTGTAATTGGCTTTAAAATCTAATCATATCATCTATATATGAATACAAATTTGCCTATATAATTGGATCTGCAAGAGCCTGAAAATACTTTTAAGTTGTGTTGTTTTGTGAGGACTATGATAAAGTGTGTCAAATCAGAAGACTCAAGTTCAACCATGCTACTGATAACTATGATAAAGTGTGTCAAATCAGAAGACTCCCGGGGGGGGGGGGGGCATACAAGCATTTCATACTGAAATATGTGGCTTTTCCAAGTTATAGTCAGACTGATACTATTGTACACCTTTATTCTCTTCTAATCTGCCTGAATGTAACCTATCTAGAGATCCAGTCAGTATGAATCTAGATATTTGCCTCCTTCCTTAAACATGTAAAATGATTAAGTGACTGCAAATAACTGAAAACCAATTTAAAAAATTTCCTTGGTTACTAGTAATCAACAAGGTCATGAAATGATAACCTGACATAAGAATGCAATCTGAATAATATCCATGCACAGGTAAAATCCAGGTGTTTTCATTTACAGAAAGAAATCCTCAGTTTTTAATGGTACCATGCATGATCATAGTCATTGATTCATTGTCATTGGTTCCTGCTTTTCCTTCTTCTCTGCTTCCTGTTTGGAATACTATTTTCCGCAGTCTTTGCATTTTCACCGAATTCTAAAAGTTTCTTTTTCATTTCTTTCTCCTCATCGTCAGCATCTCCAGCTCTGTTTCACCTTTCTCTTCGTCTGCTTTGGTATTTTGGGTTCTGACTTAAAACTGGAATGATTTCTACGTCTGTCTCCTTCTCCTGCTTCATCTTCACTGTCTGAAAATTCCTCATTGTAGTGGATACGCTTGTCACTATATGTAATTGAAATTCTCTCATCTGGATTACCTTTATCCTCATCATCACTTTCGTTCTTTATGCCATCTTCTGGAATGGCTTGCATCTGAACACCAGGTGCATGAGGCAACTCCCGGAGATTCTCAAACAGATGCGTTTTGATTTTGTCCAAGTAGTTGGGTGTATTTTTGTTTGTCATGTTGGAGGAACTGATGTGAAGTTGAAAGTCTGGGCCATAGTACTCAAAGTAATCATTAAATGGTAGTTCATTAGCAAGCTCCTGACCCAGTACCACAGACGTTTCATAGGCCCAGCAGCGGGCCACATTCCTTTTGTTGTATCCACCACCTCCTAGCAAGAGGATGGGTAGGTTCCACTTTTTCATGAATTCCACACATTCTCCATGACCTTTGAGTGTAAGGTTGAAGCAGCCCAGTCTGTCCCCTGATAGGGAGTCAGCCCCGCACTGCAGCACAATGGCACTTGGCTGGTACATCTCCATCACTTTGGTCATCACTGGTTTAAAAACTGATTCATACGAGTCATCGTCTATTCCATCCATAAGCGGAAAGTTGACCGAATAATATTTGCCCTTCTCTGCACCGATATCTGTAAGATCTCCTGTGCCAGGAAAATACCCTCCATATTTGTGGAAGGACACAGTCATCACTCGGTCTGTGGTGTAGAAGGCTTCCTCCACTCCATCACCATGGTGAATGTCAATGTCAACATACAACACTCGCTGATGATATTTAAGAAGTTCCAAAATGGCAAGCACAATGTCATTGACATAACAAAACCCTGAGGCTTCTGACATTTTAGCATGGTGAAGTCCTCCAGCCCAATTGATAGCAATGTCAGCTGCCTTTGTGTTCAGCTTCACTGCTCCAGCAACGGAACCTCCTGCGGACAACTGACAAAACTCATACATGCCATCAAACACTGGGCAGTCTTCTCCCACATGGAATCGTTTCATTTGTTTACTGTATTCGGACAAATTGTCTGGTGTAATGTTCCTGAGGAATTTGATGTAATCATCACTGTGAAACTTTGTCATCTCTTCCTGTGTGGCCTTGTGAGGCCTGTAAATCTCCATTTCTTTGTACAGCCCATAGTTCAGAATCAGATTATGTGCCATGCGAATTCTGTGGGGTTTCATGGGATGCCCTTCTCCATAGTAGTAATTTCCAATGTCCCCATCATAATAATAGCAAATCCGTTTCTTGCTATGCGGTAGTGTAGCCATACTTTCTCAGGGTTCTATGTACCTTATCGGTATAAATTGTTGTAAGCTAAGCAAAAGTGAATGTGGTTTCAGAATCATTTTGATACCACTTTATATAAGAATATGATCAAGTTGTCTAATTCACATGAAAATAACCGGAACATGTTAACCTTTGTGTATTGTTGGTTACCTTTGTTTCCTATTATTTGAATTAACAATGGATCAAGTGACATTTTGCTTCATTAAGTTCTTAATGTGTTAATTACTAATTATCGATAACAATGGATGAAAAGACCTCTTGACTCATTAAGTTCTTAGTGAGTTAGGTTAGTTATGTCATGCTGTCAAATAAGGTGAAGTGGTCTGATCAGTGATCAGCCAGGAGTGACCTTAATTGGCCACTTCCTGTTGAGGCTATATGAAAGTTTGCAACTTTGGGATATTTTAAAATAATAATTAGGAGTCAAATTGAGACTAATTATGTACTCCTAGTCATGACATGCATAATGAGTAGAGTACAAGTAATTGCTGATTTCCCATGTATCTCAAACTTTTATTTCAAATTCTTTATTTTGAAATTTCTGAGATTTCATTTGCCTGATAAGAAAGATGCATGATAATAATGATTTGTTACAATTTTATTAAAAGTGTTCAGTACTGCAAGAAAGTCTAGTATTTTATTCTTTTCCATATTTTCCATTAATGAGACAATAACTGCAGAGATAAATGCCCGTCTTAACTGCAGAGACAAATACAAGATACTAATCATCATAAAAATTTCAGTACTATATTTCATTTGGGGGCCCCGAGTGGCCGAGTGGTCTAAAGCGCTGATCGTTACGGATCACTGCCATCTCACCTCTGTCTGCGTGAGTTCGAGTCCAGGCTCGGCTAACGTGGGTACGTGAGAAAGCCTGCCAGTAGCTTCTCGTGGGTCGGTGGTTCTTCCCAGGGTTTTCCAGGGTTCTTCCTCCACCATTAATACTGGCCGCCATGTATAGCCTATCTAGTGCTGAAAAATGGCGTTAAACCCTATAACAACAACAACAACAACAACAACTATATTTCATTTAGTTAGAGTTATGTACTCATAATGACCTCAGGTTCATTGACTAATGATCACTTTGTATAATTTTGCCTTATAGTATTACATATATAATGTGTTGTGATACTTGCTTCATTAAAAGTTAATATCAAGCCCCAAGGCTGCAGAAAAATCTGATTTTGGAGAAAAATCCCTATAAATTTTTCCTGCTTCTTCAAATTGGCTTAAAAAATATTTATTTCCATAACTTTTCGGGGTATTTTTCATTGTATTATTTAAGTATTTGTAAATTCCAAACTAAACGATATTCAAAGAGATTGTTAAATTTAAAAAACGTACTGTTTGAATTTAAGGACAAGTTGTTTTCATACTATGTATTATGATAGTGGATACCTATGGCAGATGAAGACTTATTGAATTTACTATGAAATATATGTACACTTTATTTTAGTCTTACATTCTGCCTATTTGGATTCTTATTACTGATTATTACTATCCCAGTTGTTTGAGGGGTTTTTTCACTAGCATCTTCCAAAAGCTTTATGATGTATGTATTGTCACTGACGATGATCATTGTGATCATGACCATTGTGGTAGAAGTGGTGATTGTGACGATGGTGTTGATGATGATTGTGATGAATGGTGACCATGATTGCTAAGAATCTGATGATCAGTTATAATTTCTGTACCCCCACCCTCCCAAACCAAAGTTCACACACACACACACACACACACACATTATTCTTGTCCTGTTAATATCCTGACATGTTTGAGAAGTATTCATGAAACTTTAAACACAGTTGTATTATGACAACAGTTTATGTTGCATGTTAGAGTTGGTTTTGTCAGATTATTTCTTTAAGGATGGAGGGGGAAAAACTGCTTATGTCCTCTCAGATCTAATATGATAGAAACAGTTATAGTGGTTATAATGTTTATTTAATCACCCAGTTTGTTCATGGAAGTACGTCTTTACAGTTATGTAAGTAAATGTACATAATTACAAATTTAAATTCAAGCACTTGAGTACATGCAGATGTCCTATACATTTCAGTTTCAGTAATGCAGAGCCCGTTGATTTATCAACCCAAGCTGTTTGCCTGGATCCAGTATTTAATAAAATCTTTATAAAAAAAGAATTAAGATTTATAATAGATTATCATGATTATAATTGCTTATGGTGGATGTGATATTGATGATGATGATGATGGTGGTGGTCCTAGTGATGATAATGAAATATCATGCATGGCAACAATGATCGTTAAGAATCTGATTATCATTTCTGTTCATACTTATGATTTGTATACCCCACCCACCCAAACAACAGTGTTGGCACAATGGATGCACTTGCACATCAGGACAGACATTTTAATGAAACTTTATATGCTTTTATATGATTACTAGACATTGTGAGATGTTAAAGAATGGAGTCTTACGTTATTATCATTTTAGAGTTATTCCTATTTTAATTAAAACTTGTATCATCCATCTGTCACACTCTACATTTGTTAATACCAGACCTCTCTCTCATTACAATGCACTCCATTATAAGATGATGCTGGACATAATGTGCTATTAATATGGACTCCTGTCCAATATATTACCAATGCATAATATTGGGCGAAAGAGGGCAAGGTAAAGCTTAGTGTTCTCTTTTTATTTCCTTTTCAGAACACCATTACTAAACAAATTTTATATTAAATGATACAGTACAATTTATTTTTATTTTTCTATTCTCTTTTTATGGTGGTTCTGTACACAACCTGGCTCTTGCTATTTATTACATAATGCAGTTGGCAAGTATTGGCAATATCACATCCACCATGCAGCATTATAACAAGGAGAATTGAATTTAGATTTTATTCAAATTTTATTGTGGGTTGATGTTTGGTACGTTGTTTTCTTTTCTGTGTTTTTTATTTTGCATTTATTGCAGATTATCTCTGTTTTGCATTTGTTTTATTTACTTAGGGAAGTTTATAAGTACAAATTTGTAATTATTTACTTTGAAGCATTCATTCCTAGATTATAATGGAATTTTGGCACAGCTATGATTATACCATTTTTACATCAGACCAATCAAGTTGTATTATTTTCATAAAAGTAACTGGAACAATTGAACCTATTTGAATTTTTCTATACCCTTGTTTATTATCCTCTAATCTAATTACTAATTATAGATAAAAATGGATCAAAAGACCTCTTGATTCATTAAGTTCTTAGTGAGTTGAGTTATGTCAGGCTGTCAAATAAAGTCAAGTTGTCCTGATCAGTGATCAGCCAGGTGTGACCTTAATTGACTAAAGCGCTTGAGTAGGCATACAGGAAGTTTGGGATCATTTGGATTAAAAATTAAGAGTCACCATCAGATAGCTTAAGTAATCTTAAGGATTATGTTTACTGAGTAGAACACAAAATAATTAGTGATTTCTTAAAATTTTAAATTATTAGTTTATTTGACTTGAAATGCAGTGATAAATAAAACTAGAAGTAAATACTAGTTATAAACTACTGGCATTTAATTTTCTTTATTACAGTTTGTATAATGCATTCATCAATAGCACAGATCCATTGACTAATGATTACTTTGTAGAATTTTTCTTATTTATTTATAATTAGTGCACCGTTCAAACGCATTGATTTGATGCTCTTTGGTAAATGGTGCCTTTTTATCTTCATATGATGCACAGTTTATTTAAAGATGATGATGATGTTGATGATGCATGGCGACTGATAGTTAAGAATCTGATTTTCTGAAAACACATTTATAGCAGCTATTCATAACTATTATTTGCATACACCCCCACCCTCAAAACAAAGTTTGCACACATGGGGACATAATATCAGGATAGATATGTATTATGATTACCCATAGACACTGTGACCCATTAAACAATGGAGTCCTATGTGATTACCATTTTAAGTGTTGTACCTGTTTGTATTACAATTTATGTCATCCCTCTGGCACATTTATCTCTGGTTGATATCACCTGAACCATTTGAGATATCTTTATAAAACAGGTCTTGCATTTGTGTAATAATAAGATTTTGTGTTCCATGTAAGATTTGCCTTTCTCATTTTGGTACTTTTTATTTTTAATGTGTATGTGTGTGCGTGTGGGTTTGTGTATGTCTCTGTGTGTGTCTATCCATTAGGCGAAGAACACTCTTTTCTGGTTAATATCCTGAACTGTTTGGCAAATATTCATGAAACTTGGAATGTAGTTGTATCATTACCAACAAATTTATGTCGCATATAAGAGTGGGTTTGTGTGGATAATTACTTTCAGGAAGAGGGGAGGGCTATCACGTAAGCTTCTTGCATGCAGACCGATCAAATCTGATGATTGAAAACTTGTAGTGGTAATATTAGATATTTAACCACCAAGATTATTTATGGAAGTGAGCCTTGTTAGTGACACAACTAAATTCACATAGCATGTTTTTAAATTCAGGCAATTACTTGAGTACATGCAGATGTTATATACATTTCAGTTTCAATAATGCAGAGCATGTTGATTCATCAACCCAAGTTGTTTCCCTGGATCTTGGATATGATGTCCTGTGGAGATACAAAATAAAGAATTTATACTTATGACAGAGAAAGTGAAGATTTTCTAAATTCTCTACAATAAAATTTTATAAACATGTTGCATAAAAAGTAAATAGTGATAAAATCATCAGAGGCTGCAATAACTATCAATGATGATGTGATAATGAATGGGCCTTCATCTTCTATGTATTTTTATCACACACACACACACACACACACACACACACACACACACACACACACATATATATATATACTTGAGCACTTACAAACAACGAACACGATGGCAGCTCTTGAGTTTTAGACCACGTACAAATAGTACCTATGGACTTGGCTGAATAAATGGTATATTATTTGGTAAATTTGATAAGGAGATAAAAGAAAAAGAAAAATAAACCAACACCTATTGGCAACGATCAGTTGCATAGATCTTTACAAAGACCCTTGGTAGACGTAGAACTTAACATAATTACGCGAGAGTCTGGTTCAACAAGACAAGACTTTGTATTATGAGGCAAAGGTAAGGTTGTAGCTCTGCATAACTCGTTATAAGCATCATCTGTTATATCTCACTGAAAATTATATAGTGAGTTCCTCACTTTACAGGCTTTCTTTTGGAATTTGTCACACACACCCCCACCTCCCCACCCCCACCCCCACACACCCGCCCTTGCAAATGATTTGTTCTTGTTTCTTGATGGCCTCAATACGATATTGGAAGAGACGTGACATTGCTGTGACTAAAGCAGAAGAAAAAAGTTCTCATACTCGTCGCCGTTAAAGTGTTCAGTGATTTTGTATTTGAATATTACCACATCACAGCTTATAAAAAAGAATCAAAAGGCTGTGAGCATTCGTTTTCTTTGTACATCTACTGGTTTCAAAAGACCAGAAAAATACCAACATCATTTCCATATTCACGGTTTATTCACCATTTTTAAACTTTCTTATACATTAAGTCCCAGATTCTGCAGTGCAAGTTTGATAAAGGAAAACGTGGATATGGTTTAATGATTGGTGTTTTTTTTTTCTTCCTGGCAAAAACTCGTATTCTAACAGAAATTTTTCATACTGTTCGCGCAGATCTCAAATGATCCTTCGCAACGTCGTACTGCTTTCGTCTCACTTTAGTAAATAAAGGACTTGAGGAATATAAATGAACGTTTTCCCTTGCTGCAACGATGGAATATTCCACATATTTCTTTAAAATCCTGCTTTGACGACGTCGTTAATCTCTCTTGTCAACCTCGTATAATCTCCAGTTTCTAAATATTCCATTAATCGATGTAAAGGTGTATCCAAGTCCGTAACCGCCATTTGTGTCGATTGTAATCAGCAAAGTTCGCTTTTGTATTTTCTCAAAAACGAAAACGTTAGACCTAGTGAAATTGATGTAAATTAGAGGATCATATGTTTGCTGTGAGTTACTTCCCTTGGCGGAATTATATCGCCAAATGATCTGAAAGAGTACGTTATGTAACCTGTGATAAGATCCTCAAATAAATTGGGAGACAATTCTCAGAATACAAGTATAGACCCAAAGACGTTTCATTTGTACACGAAGACAAACTACGCCAAAAGACTTTAAAATCGATGAGACATGTGTACGAGAAATTTCGTTGGAAGTTTTCCTTATTATGAAATTCAATAGCATTATATTGTAGTATCTCGGGAACAGACATGCATGAGTAGTTATTCATTTCGAAGTAATATATATATATATATATATATATATATATATATATATATATATATATATATATATATATATATATAATAAGAATGAGGACTTTGTATAGCGCCTAATCTTTAGAAGCTCTAACGCTTTACAACATTTGACAACACTTAAAAAACATATATAATGATATGATTACAAAAATAAAAACAAACACCACGAAATTAGAAAACAGAAAACATGCTGTAAATAGGAGCAGACTTGCATGAGTAGTTATTCATTTCGATGTAATATGTATGTGCATATATATATATATATATATATATATATATATATATATATATATATATATATATATATATATAGAGAGAGAGAGAGAGAGAGAGAGAGAGAGAGAGAGAGAGAGAGAGAGAGTTCTGTTTGAGAAGTAAAGCCGTAGAATTCAGGAATTAACATCATTGTGCTCAATCCATGCAAAACTAAAAATTAGAGAAATGTACTTCATAACCTAGATAAACCATTATCAACGTAACGAAGGTTTTGTAAGTAATTTATGCTTTATTGGCACTCAGATATTATTACATTTTATCTACAATTTGTCATAAACGATTATGAAATGTGATTATTGCTTCGTGTTTTATCCACAATTTGTTATAGTAAGATAGTCGTATACGTGTTCCCTGAGTTGACATATCACATAGAACCGTGCTTATTAAAACTATATGAGAAAGATATAATCCCCTAAAGTTGAACTTTTTTCCGAAATTAGTAAATTACCCCCCTACACACACACACACACAAATTCTTAATCATAAAATATTTTGATTTATTTAATTTATAAAACGGATTATACCATTCTATTGTTTTAAAAAATCATAAATTTAATTCTGAAGTATCCATTTTATTGTTGATCACGTACAAGCAGCAAACACGTCAGCAGCAGATTTCTTAATCCCAACATTTCGACGTTATAACGTATAAAAACAGCGCACTGTTATACTGCTGGCAAGTTACAAGTTCATGTGTATCGATTTCACCGTTGAAGACGAGCAAACAACGAGCGCGTTGACAGTTCTTTGTCACTGAAGAGAAATAACTTGGTCACCTACAGGGGGAAATGCGTGTACATCCTTTTATCTGTTTACAAATCATGTCACAAAAGTCAACAACTAGTTCTATCATGAAAATTTTTGTTTCAGGCTGTCTAATCTATATCCTTATGAGTACAGACATGATGTTCTTTTAATTATTTTTAATACCTTCAGAAGAAACATGAATTAAAATCATTAGTCCGACGAGGTGTAACCAGTACAACGTCATACATTTATCTTGGTATAATTGTTATTCGTTTCGAGTTAGTATTGCATTGTAGTCTTTAATGACAATGAATGTTGTTGTTGTTGTATACATGGCGGCCAGTATAAATGGTGGAGAAAGAACCCGGGAAAATCCCGGAAAGAACCACCGATCCATGAGAACTACTGGCAAGATTACTCACAAACCCAAATTGGTCGAACCCATGATTTGTTGTTTACTTTCATCGAATGCGGATCGTCTAACTTCTCACATAAAAGTCACATACAAATGTGACTGTTTGAAACTAAATACTGGACGTTGTTCCTTACACTTCGCACATGTTAAGCATATGTATGAAGGTAGATAGGTACGCACGTACGTGCGTATGTATGTATGAATGTATGTAGTGTGTGTGAGTGATCTAGTTTCATCGAAGATCTGTACAATATAACTTTGAGACTATACATTTTTAATGAGTTAAATCTATTTTTGTTAATTTCGTAACTTGTAATTACATCAGCTGAGTATATAATCTTTTCAAGCTATATTGTTTCTTCTAGTAAACAAATTTCATATAAATGTGTCCCACTGTTTAAATAAAATTTGGATTTTAGTTCATTTATTTATGTTATCAATAATACCGTACCATACTCGTTTATAAGTCAAGTTTCAACTGCAAGCAAAACAGGCACTGATCTGATGTCGCTTAATGCACTAGCAGAATGGGGTCCATACTGATTATGCAACTGATTAGTTCTAACAAATTGCATAAACCTAGATCTCCCTCCGTATTACCGATGGCTGATCTTGGTTTGTGCAGTTTGCAAGCTGGACTCAATATATATATATATATATATATGTGTGTGTGTGTGTGTGTGTGTGTGTGTGTGTGTGTGTGTGTGCACAACATTACAGTTACTGTAGGTATCAGGGAAAGTTTATTTACCCGTTTCACTAGCGGATGATCTTTATTACTCCAGTCAAAATAACAAATCCCACATGACACTTTAAGAGAGAGCATGAAAATTTAAAATAATAGACCATTAATCGGCATAGAAACCAGCGTTTTCTTGGTATGAAATCATTTTCAAAACTCTTACACTGCCCGAGAAACATTTGCACCCAAGCTATCGGAAGTCACACAAAAACTATAAGGACTCGGTTTTCGTAATCACACGGACAGATGATCTTTTTGGGGTTGGGTGGGTGGGTGGATTAATACCTGTTCTCAAAGTCAAGAAAGGCATTGGGCAGTTCATTTAAAAATTATACATATACAAAATAAAGTAACGTAGGCAAGATGAATACTACAAGTGATAGTCATGACAATAGTTTGTGTTTGTTTGTTTACGAGAATTAATTGTTTAGGGAATACTGAGTCACAAAAATTTACAAAAATCATTTCGTTGGCAGCATTTACGTCATTAATGCTTTTCAAACATATCCCTGGATATCCTATTACTCTTTGTTTTAGAAATCAAGCACTGCTATAGCCAAGATGACCTCGTTAATAAGTTCCTCAAAACCAATATCCACTGGATGGTAAAGTGCCTCAAACCCCTATTCGATGGTAGGAGTGAAGTTATAGTACAAGAAATATGTGGACATATTCATATGAATCTGAATAGTTGAACTATTATTAACGGTCGCCCCAAATGTTATAACACTAATACAAATGCGAATATTTATGTAATAATACTAATTAAACGAGTATTGGATATGACAGTTCTTTCCATCGAGACTTTAATTTGCATGTGTAGACACGACATTTTGTATTCGTATCGGAGATCACATTCACCAAAATCCAAACATATTTATCATTGACATCGAATAAAACAAGAATAAGACCATTCCTGAAATTACACTGTAAAGTTGTAATTATTCCATCGTCTATCTCTTTGATTATCGTTAAGCATTACTGTATGTAATTCACTGTGAGATTTACCAAGAAATATCTTCAAACTGAAGATTTTGGACAAAGGTGTTAGTTAATGAGCTGTAATAATGTTATAAGTAGTTATATGCAGAACGTGTGTGTGTGTGTGTGTGTGTGTGTGTGTGTGTGTGTGTGTGTGTCTTTGCAATTGAGGAAACATTACTTTTGAAACCGAAACCGCTCATTTCTACCAATCTGGAATAACAGTTTCTCAACCAGTTTAAAACGTAGTCTACAGCAACCGCGTCAGGGTTCTGACTCATCAATATGATTGTATTCACTAACAACGCTGGAACCTGAAAACCTCCTACGTGAACATCTCCTAGCTGCTCACCCTCTTTACCAGACCAGTGTACTGCGCGATGGTGGCAGTTCGTTTAATAGGCTTCTGGGAGAAGAGGATGGGTGGGACGTGATGCTACATGTCTGCGGCATGATGCCTCAGTGCTAGACATCACTACAAACTGCCACACTGCAGACATCGTAGCGATGCGACTGGAAAAATGTTAAAGCTACATTAAAAATCCAAATCACACTCAAAAATATTATGTAAACCTTATTCATTGTGGTCCTTGCTCATTGTGGGCATTAGTAGATTACAATCAAAGTTCGAGAGTAAAAGTCCTTCTGAAATCTTCAATATTAATTCACATAACATACATCATTAAAGAACGATAAATAAATACCATTTTATCATTATTTGTATTGAAACTAGTAGATGGAGTATATATATATATATATATATATATATATATATATATATATATATATATATAATCATAGAATTGACACATCATGCGCTGTTTTGCGTTTGTAAACATGTGCCGAAGAATGGATTTTAAGGCTTGTAAATCTCTCCTGATTGCTTCTGCAACATGTGGTCGGTAGTCTTATAGCAACTACACGATAATATGCTAAATGCCTATTAAAATAGTTGGTTGTTTATACACAGCCTGTAAAGCTCTACTACAACAGCACGTGTAAAGTTAACCAAGATAATAAAAGAAAAGAACCTCATGAGTCAAATTAATTGAAGACAAATGTGTGAGTGTTTTACGATATATCAAACGTAAGCCGTGTGTGTGTGCACGTGCGCATTTGTGTGTGTTCGTGAGTGCGTGGAAACATTATCCTTATAACCCTTATTTAAATATGGGAATTCATTAGATGATGGATGATTCTCGTGAAATAGCATGCAACACTCAAAGCTTAACTACATGTGTGTGTGTGTGTGTGTGTGTGTGTGTGTGTGTGTGTGTGTGTTGTTGCGTCTAAGGATATACATGTTCAATATAAACTATTATCTTATTGCAGTTGACATAGGTTTGGAAGGAAATATCAATATTTTTATTTGATTCTGCATAAGATGTGACTTCAACTCGTGTTTTTGGATGGATTCGAATTAAATTGACTCCAAATAGTGTTATTCGATGGTTTCGAATTACATTACAAAGGGGAGATTTAAATACTATTTAGGTATTTTGTTTTTACTTATATTATCCTATTTTGTTTGAAGTCTTTGCATGAATTATTCTTTTGATAAATTCTTAAAACTCTTGGCAAGTATATTACTTTATTTCACGTCTACGTTCTCATATGAGAAAACATTGGGTTCGAAGTCTCGAGCATGCTTCCATGGAGTGATCAGCTTATATTTATCAGGACTTCGGACCGGGAAAAAATCTGCCTTTTTCGTTCCTTTTCAATCGGTTTTGGACTCGCCTCTGCCTTTCTAAAGATAGCAGGTCTTTCTGCATGCTTGATATCTTGCCGTGGCCGTGGAGGTTCCGTCTCTATGGACGGCTGTAGTTTTTCATCAATATCAGTGGGGGGGGGGGTCAGGACGGACCGGAGATTTTGTACGTTTTTGAAGACGTGGAGTATACGCAGGCGAGGGAGATCTTACGGGCAGCAGTGCCTGATAGCCGGATTCGTCGCCTCATTTGGAATAACAGCAGATTTTGGCTGAAGGAAGAATAAAAACATTGACAGTTTCGGTTAACCACGCATCTTGCATTAACATGAGATCTTCGCCATACGAAAGTCTGGTCAAAGATATATTATGATGACTGTAAAACTCAAAACGGTGCATTCCAAGCACGTAATAAAGATTACTTAACATTATTAATAAAAGCTTTTATTACGTCCGTGCACAATGTTATAATTATTCTTTACTGTTTTGACCAACCACAAGAAACAGTAGGTAAGTTTTCTCTTATGCACATAAAATCTTGAAAAATGATATGGTGCGACACTACCTCACTGAAAGGGGCACTCATTGCCTACTCTTGCACGAATACATTCTACCGCCGTTAAGATACATATGTAAATATGTATGAATGTATGTTTGCATATATATATATATATATATATATATATATATATATATATATATATATATATATATATATATATATTGTTACAAGCCAGGGGTCTTTACTTGACCGAGCGGTGTCAAACCCTGGCGCGATTCCCGCTAGAAGTCATAAGTTTACCCCAAATTTCCAAAGACTTCTATACAACTTCAGCTGTAAATTAGAAAGCCCGACGTGTCCATTTTATACATGAATTTTACTCTAATCAATGCAAGACCACAGATCTACCAACTTGTCAAATATCTATCAACCACACATCTGCATAGTTGCTCTTGATCCACTTTCCGTACCGTCAGCAGTTCACGCCGTAGAAATACTATAACTATCACCTAACACAGGGAACTATTTTAACTACGCCACCTTAGGCCAATCAATCTATGGTTTCAAGGCACATTCCGCCAGTACAACTGCATCACATTTGCCACCATGGCGACATAAACGGTATCTGCCGAGTCCCTTCTTGCTTATTCCATTGTGTAATTTACCGATTTCCTACCGTAAATACTGCCACTGCAGTCACAACACCAAGGTACACCACTAGATTTTATTAGGGACTACATTATTCAGGGACAGTCATGCGGTTTGGGTCTGAATTCACTACTAATTAACCATGGCATCATGGAAACTCACTAACACTTTCTCTCCGTGACGTTTGCTCCTAGTAATTGGCTAATTATTTCGGGCTAAGGAATATTTCCATTGCACCGAATTCCAATGTTCAAACAAGTAATCACACAAATCTAAGAATTCCTTAAACGGGGCGCTATAACCAAATGCGCATCTCCCAAATTTATTACTATATATATATATATATATATATATATATATATATATATATATATATATATATATACATCTTCGTGTCTGTGTGTGTGTGTGTGTGTGTGTTTACATGTTTACATTTTTCGATCATTTACAAATTGTTCCTTTGAACTGAACTGAATAGATGGTATATTGTTTAGAAACGAAATAAAAGAACGAAAAAGGAAATTAGCAACACCTATCAGTTACTAGATTCTGTTTGCACAGAACTTCTCATGGTTACGCAAGAATCTGGTTTTAAAAAAAAAGACTAAATTGCGTGTTAACATGCAAGGATTTAACAATGCAAATCACGTTGTGAACATCATCATCTGTGTCTCATTAAATTTATCAAGTGAGATCTTTCGGTACCCTACTGTTACAAGTGATTTGTTAGTGTTTCTTCACTGGCTCAGTGCGATACTGACAGAGGCATGATATTGATGCAGCGAAAACGGAAGTTCTCTTTCTAGTCTTCGTTAAACTGTTTAATGCTTCTGTATTTGAATATTATCCCGTCATTGCCTATATACAAAAGATAACCAGAAGGCTGTGGGCATGCATTTGGTTTGTAGATCTACTGGTTCCAAAATATTCACAGTATCAATCATTTAAAGAATAGTATACACTCAAGTTAGAGCGACAATTTCTAAACCTCATTAGACAGGTGTGTTTTCATGTTCATCTTATGAAGACATGTTGTCCCAGGTTCTGCAGCCCAACTTTGAAAGAGTGAAGGAAATAAAATAAGGGAACATCCTACCTCGATGACATTTGGCTGTAGATTTGGCTTAATTGCTGGTTGCTTTTTCCTGTCTGGCAAAGACTCGTATTGCAACATAAATTTGTGATATTGTTGGCGCGCAGCTCGCAAATGCTCATGCGCTGCGTTGTACTGTTTTGTTCTCACTTTATCAACAAATGATTTGAGGAATAGAAATGAACATTTTTCTTTGATATGAATCTGGACTTCTTGAACTCTTTCATCAAAATCATCCTTCACGAAGTTGGTAAACTCGTCTGTCAGTCTCGGATATTGGCCAGCCTCTAGATATTGCATTGATCGATGTCACGGTGTATCCAAGTCCTTAACCGCCATTTTTGCCATTCGTAATCAGTAAGGTTCACATTTGTTTTTTCTCTAAAACTGGGCTTGATTGATGTTACAATTGGATGGTTCTATAAAGTATAATTGAAAAAGGAAATTGATTGTCAGTGCGAGGATCATACGTTCGCGATGAGTTATCTCCCTTGATAGGCCTATCCCACAATATGATAGCGTAAGAACTATAAGGAGCGAGTGAGAATGTCCTGATGTGTTGTGATGTGATTTGGATTTTTAACGTAGCTTTTAACAATTTTTCAGTCATATTGCTACGATGTCTGCATTGTGGCAGTTTATAGTGATGCCTAGCACTGGGGCATCATGCCGCATACATGTAGCATGATGTCCCACCCAGTCACATTACCCTGACACCAGGCCGACCAGTCCTAACACTAATATATATTACTGATTATTATTGTAATATTGTATGTATTTACCACATGTTTTGCTTCTCTAAGACTTTCAATGTGACATCGGACAATTTTGTTTCTCCGGTCATAGTCGAATTTTCATTGAGATAGCGTTATTGCGGCTGATTTTGTAGTTTTACTGAGTTTTCGAGTCATGTTGAAAGGACACAAATTACTTGACTCTTTGTCAAGTTCTAAGCTTTTTATGTACAACGATACGTAAAATTTCAGGTCTCACTAGCCGATCGGTATGAAATTTACATTGTGATACTGATATGTGTATACCATATTAGGTCTTTGTGGCTAAATTTGAATTAAATGAAGATTGAGGTATTGTGCATATAGGGTTCCGTGTAAACTTAAGTAAGCTGCTCGCGAGATGGTGAACATGCCATGCGCTCTTCTTCTTTAAATAATGAGTCCTGCGCTTAGTGATAGGTTGAAAGCATTAGAATGTGGATATCTAAGGATTTTAGCTGAACATTGCATTATATGTGAAATATTTTTGTGTTACCATTCACTTTGTAAATTCATTTATACTGTTGTTTTAAATGTATGGACCACAGACGTATAATGATTTTGATAAGCTCCAATGCTGCAACTACAACTTCTGCTACTGCTGCTACTACCACGACCACCACGACGACCACGACCACCACCACTACCACTACTATTACTACTACTACTGCACATAATAATCATTATAAGAAATCAGAGTCGGTATGTCAAACCCGCTATGGAAGCATTGATGCCAAATATGTGACCTTGACAGGAAAGTAAATTGCCTTTTGCTTTATAATGAATCATAAGTATGAGGAAGATCCCAAAATGGGTTAAGAGAATAAAACAGATAAAGTCAAACTTGAATGGAAACATTAACAGACTTATACCTCGTCATAGAAATAAATGGTACGATTGTACCTGTTGGAGATTAGTCACAAGAATGACGTGAACCTATTCAATTAATTTTTGACACACATAGAAGTGAAAATCCTTAGGAAACTCTTAACGATGCCGGTGTCGTTGTTGTCGTCGTCGAAAAATTTACTGCTATATCTCTCTTTTCAACTAAGGTGGGGTCGACGACAACAAACAATTACAACAACAACAAATAATAATAATAACAATATAATAATAATAGAAATAAGCAAAATAATAAATTTTATTATTATTATTAGTATTATTATTATTACGTAACTTTTGTTAAATGTAAGTGAAGTAATAAGACACAGCTGAGGATTATAGAATATTTGGCAGAAATACATACATACGCAGGCACAAAATTACAACAGCAGAACATATAGACTTTCTAGTCTAAGAATTTTGTATAGCATTATCCAATTCATTTATTATATCCAGTTATTAATACCGTGTATACTCATTCATAAGTCATTTTAACATAGATCCTTATCTGCCGTTGCTTAATGCACCGCCAGATCGGGTCTGTATTGTCTCTTCAATTGATTAATTCTAACAAACTGGATGGACCCAGATCCGCCTGCGTATTACGCGATGGCGGATCTGTGCCTGTACAGTTTGCAGGCTGGAATCAACTTGGAAGCAAGTACATATGGTTATAGAGCGATTGCTGTCCTAAAATTTAAATTTTGCTTTCCTCATTTTGGACCAATATGTTCTACTACATAACAAATTTTAAATCAAAATATGTGAAAGTAAATCTTTTGTAAATTAATATGTAATCATTGTAACAACAAATTATTTGTCGACAACGTAACACTTTCTGCATATATCAACGAAAGTTTACTTACACATTTCATTACGATATGATCTATATTACACTAGGCAACGTAAGAAATCCCAAATTATTATTTAAAGAGAAGTTTTAAATAATAGGCCATACGTCGTATTTGAAACTAAGCGTAACGAGAATGTTCCAATAATCGAAAGCTTTTGTGTAATACTAACAATGACGAGTTTCATCTGTCTGTTTTTAGTTAAACATTATGAAATCCTATTCAACACCCTTCATAGTGCCCAAGAAACATTTGCACCCAACCTACCAGAAATCACACATACTATGTAAGAGTCCGTAAACATGCGGAAAGATGATTTTTCAGAATAAGATGGAAATACCTGCTCTAAGAGCCAAAAAAATTCTGGTACAGGTAATTTTAAAATTATATCAGTACAAAATAAAGTAACGTCAGCAAGTTGAATACTACGAGCGCTAATCATGATAAAGGTTTGTGTTTATTTAATTGTCAATGGATTATTGAATCACAACAAGGTGCAAAAAATCCTTTCTTCGGTAAAATTTTCATTTAATACTTTTCAACTATGTCTTGGATATCGTATTTGCGCTTTGTTTTAGAATCAGAAAGCTTGAAGAAATCGTATATACTACCGATAACTGAGTAACATATTAATGCACTTGACGCTTGTATTACTTTGAGGTCACTGTGGAACACAATATACTATCGGTCCTGTCTTTGTTTTAGTTTAATACTTATGACAAGCATACAGACACACACACACACGCACACACGCACAAACACACGTGCGCGCACACATACGCACAAACACAAACACACCCTCACGCACGCCCGCACACAAACACCCCCACACGCACGTACGCACCTACGCATGCACCCACACGCACGCATATACACACACATACATACACACAGACACATACATACATACTATATATATATATATATATATGCTCGTAAGAGGGGTGTTCAGTATGTGAGACAAATACGCACAGAGAGACATAGATACAGGCATACATACTGACAGAAAAGTTGAGAGAAAAACAGTCAGTCAGACATACATACATCTATATTTAGACTGATCGACAGATTTTGTCACGGAGAAACCGAAATCATCAATGGGAAGATTAATTTAATTTTCTTTCTTCTTGAGAAGGAAATTTTTACCACTAAATACAACGTCAATAATTTGAGGTGAATACAAAATGATGTTTTAGAAATTTCAGTCTAAGCCAGACTATCTTGTTATCGATTCCCAATGCAGGCGTTTACATGTGTGTGTTGTGTATGTGTGTAAATGTGCATATGCGTGTGTATGTGTATCTCCATGTGTATGTGTGTATGTGTGTGTATGTGTGTGTATGTGTGTGTGTTGTGTATGTATGTGTATGTGTGTGTATGTGTATGTGTGTGTATGTGAGTGTGTGTGTTGTGTATGTGTGTAAATGTGTATATGAGTGTGTATGTGTATCTCCATGTGTATGTGTGTGTATGTGTGTGTATGTGTGTGTATGTGTGTGTGTATGTGTGTAAATGTGTATATGCGTGTGTATGTGTATCTCCATGTGTATGTGTGTATGTGTGTGTATGTGTGTGTATGTGTGTGTGTATGTGTGTGTATGTGTGTAAATGTGTATATGCGTGTGTATGTGTATCTCCATGTGTATGTGTGTGTATGTGTGTGTATGTGTGTGTGTTGTGTATGTGTGTGTATGTGTATGTGTGTGTATGTGTGTGTATGTGTGTGTGTTGTGTATGTGTGTAAATGTGTATATGCGTGTGTATGTGTATCTCCATGTGTATGTGTGTGCATGTGTGTGTGTGTGTGTGTGTGTGTGTGTGTGTGTGTGTGTGTGTGTGTGTGTGTGTGTGTGTGTTATTTATTATTCTGACTGGTTGGGTGAAGTTCAACGTCTTTGTCAGCACATCTTCGTTTTTCTTTTCTTTCCTGCAGGTATACATGTGAAAAACATGTTCTTATGTTTTCCCATGTAATATAAGATTTCGGATAAGGTCATGTAGCGCCTGATTGTGTGCATCGACTTAAGTTATACCTGTAGTAAGACAATCAAGCACAAATAAATGGAAACTGCATTACCTTTCAGACACAACTTTTCCTGAAGAAATTTAACTAGACAATGTACGCGGCTCTCTGAAGTTCTTTCCCTTACAACCTTCTCAACAACGTTGTAGGACTCGGGGTACTAATTCATCTCCACGAAATACCATCAAATTTTAAATTAAATGAACTTAATGCTTGTGATCAACCTAGATTTCTTAGTATAGACACATCCTTGATGGAAAATTCAGGGTGGAGGAAACGATATGATCCAAGGCTTCTATTGTATATCTACATATATTTTTCAGTTCCACACCTAAAGCATCAGGTGCTAATATCAGTAATGACTGTTAAAGGATTGAAACTCTTTGGAAAGAACGTTGCCTCCATTTTTATCAGCTACAGTTAGGGAAATACAGGAAATGTTCTCAGTCATGACCCTATAGATAAAATTTAGTTGTTGTTGTAGGGTTTAACGCCATTTTTCAGCACAAGATAGGCTATACATGGCGGCCAGTATAATTGGTGGAGGAAGAACCCTGGAAAATCCCGGGAAGAACCACCGACCCACGAGAAGCTACTGGCAGGCTTTCTCACGTACCCACGTTAGCCGAGCCTGAGACTCGAACTCACGCAG